>MU224313.1:1442332-1454400 GCA_018584345.1 Thuja plicata | reverse complement strand
GGATATTGTTTTAGTCCTTAGCAATTAGGCTTTTCTTTCCTCTGAACTCTGAGTCAGAATTAAGAGGTAACAAGATTCAAATAAGCATATCAAGCAGTATAGTTCATGCAAGAAAAATCCCTAACAGAACAAACCTGCCATCACAGGCAGGTTAGCAAGATGGGTCTTTCTTTTGCAGGAATTTGATATAAAAATCATTGACAAGCCAAGGAAAGCAAACGTGGTAGCTAATAATATATCAAGAATTCATCATGTTGAGGAAGATACCACTTTGATAGATGATACATTTCTAGATGAACATTTGTTTCATATTGCTGTCCAGAATCCATGGTATGCAGATATAGCATATTACCTAGCAGCTAATAAAATGCCAACACATTTCTCTTATAAGGATAAGAAGCTACTTGTGGAGAAAAGCTTCCATTTCTCTTGTATTGATAGCACATTATTTTACATTGGACCTAACCAAGTAATGAGGAGATGTGTGAGAGAAGATGAGACATATGACATTCTTCATGCATGTCATAATAAACCATGTGGAGGGCACTTCACAGCAAAAAGAATAGCACAAAAGATTTTGACAACTGGCTACTACTGGCCTACACTTCACAAAGATGCAGCAAGTTATACAAGAAAGTGTGACAAATGCCAGAGAATGGGCTGACCAACAAGATTAGATGAAATGCCCTTAAACCCATAGGTGGTGATAACACCATTTGATAAATGGGGCATGGACTTTATTGGCCCAATAGATCCTCCATCCAATGGGAAGTCATACATTCTGGTATGTACAGATTACATGACCAAATGGGTTGAAGTCAGAGCAATGAAGCATGCAAGAGATCATAAAGTTGCTGAATTTCTGTATTTAGAAATTTTTACTAGATATGGCATGCCAAGAGAGCTTGTTACTAATCAAGGTACCCAATTCACCTCCAATCTGATAACAGAGCTCATGAAGGAATATAATATTAGACATCAGAAATCAAGCCCCTATCACCCCCAAGCCAATGGACAACTAGAATTAACAAATTGAGAAATAGAAGCAATCTTAACAAAGATAGTTCATTTGCATCACCGAGACTGGAGCAGTAGGCTATTAGAAGCCATCTGGGAATATAGAACAACATGGAAGACCACCACTGGGTTCACTCCATTTGAACTACTATATGACAAAACTACAATGCTACCGATTGAGTTTGAACACAAAACATTAAGAGCAACGCATGAGTTAAATATTGACCTTCCTGCAGCACAGAAAGAGCAATTACTGCATCTCAACTCTTTGGATGAAATGCGCAAGTCTACCCTATAGCGCACAAAAATTGTCCAAAAGTAAAAAAAATAGTGGCATGACTCCAATATTAAGAGTAAGCAATTCAAAGATGGAGATTGAGCATTGTTATATGATTCCAGAATTTAGGAGATACCAGGCAAGCTGCAGACATGATGGCTAGGTCCATATGAAATAAGCCATGTATTTACAAATGGAGCAGTCCAATTGTCCAAAATTGACCCTGTACACTTCAAACTACTAGTCAATGGACATAGACTAAAGTTTTATCACCAGCCATAGACAAAAGAAGGCTTCCTGTAGTAGTTCGACTGGCCAGTTTTAAAGGATCAACATGTAACACTTCCTGCAGTAGAGGGTGTCAACCTTCTTCCTGCAACACTTCAATAAGAATTCCTTTGAAGCATGCTCATAATAAAAACTTTATGTTTACATAAAGTTCAAATTCTTCATTCACTTTCTACATTCTTCTTTTTCAACCCATTTCATTTCTTAATCTTTCATCCACCCACCTTCGACGTCATCATATTTCTATGCTTTCAATAAAGAGATAGTGCGCTGACACATGCCAACTGCTGATGCCATCATTCCACTCTCACCAATCTTTCCAGACATGTGCGATGATCAATTAATAGGTACGAGCTTTTCAAATTTATTTCCATTTTTAGCACATAGATTTTGTTGGTTATATCAAATACTGCAATAAATGTATCGTTGCCGCCTTCATCCAGTTCCTTACCTTCTGCCAAATCAGACAAGTGAGGACACTTGTCCATATTTTGTAGGGGGCAGGGAAGTGTGCCAATTTCTAAAAATGTCATTTCTATTTGTCATTTTTATTTACTCATTAAAGATCCCCAAATCTATACTTCAGCATTGTCTTAATTAAAATCTAGCTGCCTCATCACTCAAGTGTCAAATGTCATACCTTTATTCCGAATAAACCCCTAACTGTCAAACTAGATGTGACCCAGTATTAAAACCATGACATAACTCTCACTCTCACATGAACATCTATGATTCATTTTGTTAAAATACATTATTATTGTTCATATCAAGAATACTAGAAGAATGTGAAAGAGGGTCTGAGGGTTTACGAGAAGTAGTCTGAAATTCAAAAGAAAAGAAGGTAATTATCAAGAAAAGAACATAAGTTAAAATAGAGTAGAGCTTCAATTTGGTAAAGCACAAATGGGGGGCCAATTGCAATGGCATTAACTAATGGTTCATGGTATTTTAATATCTGATGTCAAGGCAGTGAGAAGATTTAATGTGTGCAGATGGCTAGGGTATTTCTTAAAATTGACGGAGTTTGATGATGAAGCAGCAGCAGAATTCGCAAACACATTTGATGAGGGCCAAGCAACGGTATGGGGGTTGACAGTCGTTGTAATAGAGGAGTGAATAGAGAAAGTGACCAGTTTTCCAGCAACATGAGAACATTATCCCAATGCCCATGATGCCAGGTCAGCTAGGGCTCAATTCACCTTACCAGGAGACCCTCCATTGGAAATCACTAAACAGGGATGCAAAAGGATGTCCATTCCTCCACCATACCAGGATTTGGCTATGCACATTATAAGGTATTTCACTTGTGAAGGGTGATTCTCTAATTTACATGTGCATCATTTTAAGCTTCTTAGTTATGTATGACATAATATCCCAATGAATGCACCCAATTTTCTATTTAATATGTTGTGCATTAGTGCCGAAGAAACCTAGAAAGGGAAAGACAACTCTGTTACTCACAGAAAGAATTACTCATAGAAAGATCTCTTAGGGATGCCTCCCCTATGACATGGTTAGAGTTTGTCCATCATAAAACCCTTCAGCCTTAAATTACCCCTAATGTGCAAATTAACCAAGATAATGTAGTTTCCCCTGACCTAGTTGCCGAGCAAAATAACCAAGGGGTAGAAACCAAAAATTTACAAGAAAATGTGCCTTTACCCTCTCACATGAGAAATATACCTACTACCACCTGAACCAAAGGAAAATGGAAGTTAGTAGAAGAAACTTCAGTTCCTACAGCTGAACCGCGAAACCCTCAAGTCTCAAGAAAGAAGAGAATGAAGTCAGTTCCTACAGCCACTACTCCTGCAGTAGAGACAACAAAAAGGGTTAGTAAGAAAAAGGCCATAGAAGTTGAGGAAATCCCTATAAGAAGAAGTCCTAGGATGAGAGGGTAGATTCCTAAAGTGCCCACTGAAATCCAGCCCTCTTCCCCCAAACAATTTGAGGAGGAAACTCCTATCCTTATTGTTCTGGATGATTCTCCTAGTTAGTCCGAGTTTCCTGACATTCCTCAAAATCTGGAGGAGAAGTGTGAAGATGAGCCAAATGTATGTCAAAATGACCTAGGAGTCAGTCATTAGGATGTTCCAACTTGTGAGGAAGAAACCCCTATAACTCACCAGTTGCCTTGTACAAGAAATGCTTTAGTTTCCTATAAGCGAACTTGGTTAATAAAATTCTTAGAGCAGTTATGGAAAGAACAAAGGAAGAAGAATAACCAAGATGAAAGTAGTGGTCCAATTACTCTGCAAATGCTTCTTTTCTAGTTATATAATAAACATGTGCTTACAACCACTCTATATGGAGAAGAGAAAAGGAAATTGTAGAAAGTAATAACAGAATAGGAAAAGGAAATTGTAGAATTGAAAGATCAGTTGGAAAAACAGAAGCAGAGAATGGAACATGCTCTTAAACTAACTGACCAAGTAATTGCTTTTTGACCTCCACCTAGGGTCTATACTATCTGTCTCAAAGAACAATTCCTTCTATTTTAGTTGATGATGACCCTCAAGGATATAAATACAGAGTTCAAATCAGCCCAGGAATTCTATGGTTTATACTAGACACTTCCATCTTGGCAACAAAACCTACTCTGTGAGTTGTATGTGCATAATTTCATCATCCCTACAGAGAATGAATGAAATCCCATACCTTACATAGGGGATATACACCTAAGGGCCCTAATTTAATGGATGCACAATGAGGCTAACTATGATAGGCAGTTGGGGAATTACAGAGATCTTGAGAAAAGAGAACCCCTACCATTAATAGCAGAAAGCAGTCAACCAGAAGTATTCCTGAGGGATTGGTTCAGACTGACATATGGGAATGTTAAAAAGGAAATTAGAGATAAAAATTTTAAACTTAGAGAAGATGTGTATGTAGAATATGACAGCATGTCCTATTTTTTCTTCCAAAGAGCCTTAACCGGTGCCAAAAGTAGATGGGGCAGATTATTAGAGGTATTTAAAAGATCAGAACCACATAGTCCCATTAACCTTGAAGTAGCTATACACCGGGCACCAAAGTACATAGCGCTGGGTAGGAAAATCAGGAAGGAGCTCTGGTGTCTGCTCATAATGTAGCCACCCATGCTCCTTTGGCCCTTGTATGTTATCAACACTACCAAACTTAACAGGATGTAGGAAGATCACAGAAGGGAAGTTTGGGAAAGAACAAGAGGGTTCTACTACTCCTTTAAGAGCCAGAGGTGAGGAAGAACTGAAGTTGGTGACTATAGGTCAATTTATAGAAGGTGCAATGCTTGAGGACAAGCATTTGATTAACCAAGGGGCAGATGATAAGGCCAAATTATTGCCTTTGTTTTGTATAATTTTAATACTCTGTTCTAGTTTTTGTCAAAACATTTGAGAGCCTAGCCAGTCAAAACTTGTGATAAAGTCCAGATAGAACTGATAACCCATGGGTAGATGTTTGTGAAATATTTTGATAATATTATACATATAGTGTAGTATTTCATAAAACCATCTGAATCTATGTTCTAATATCTGGATATTTAATTTGATTAAGCTTGTTGCATGAATATTTTTGCATCATAACTAACTTGACAGGAGAGAAAGCGGATGGAGAGTGGTCGACAACATTCAAGGAGGACTGTTGAGGACCATCTATGGCGGAGTGATCATTACAACACCAGGAAACATGGCTGCTACAATGGAGCCATTATTCTAGGACACGGGGATGTAGTGTGCCTATATTCCCTCTGCACTTTACTATGTTGAAGTGGTCGCCTGAGCTTTACTACCCACACCGCGGGTTGTTGCATTTCCTTCTCCAGCATGTTTTTAGCAAGATAGTTTCTTTTCTATTTTTGTAATAAGTGTTTGATCCTCTATATATAGGGATTGGACCAATAGTTTGAGGGTAGCTAGAAAAAATAGAGACAGAAGTTTTTGGAAGAAAATTGTTATACAACAATCTATTTCAAGTTTCATGTATTGTTTCCATGTAATGAGTTTTTGAAATGCAATGAAATAGTTCTTGGTTTACGTTCTATGTTAATAGTCTAGCAGAAACTGACCAAGGGGGCCCACTTGGGAGGTGGAATAGGTTAGAATAGAATAGATTTCATTTCCATCATTTTCAGCATTTCCAGTATTTCAAATAGAAGTTACAATTTCTTCCTACAGCATTGTACCTTATTAATGTTCATGTAGCATCTGCAAGAATAGTTATAATGGATGTTCTAGGTTGAAATCATAGGTTTCAGTAGAGTTACAATTTATAGCATTCATTCCAGTAAGAAGATAAATGTATTCTTTTCCTGCAGCACTAGTGTAGGTTTCTTTTATGCATTTTTACCTTCCTGCAACATAAGCAGAATGACTCCTTAAGGAACCTAGTGCACATATTGTTCTGACCATTTCAAGTATACATCCCTAGTTTGACAAGTTAAATGCACCTCATAATGGGAAAAGTAGTCCTTAGATTGAATGAACCATTCCTAAGAAAGGCCTTGAGCATGATTATTACACACCTATTGTGAGGCGGTTCATTTATGCAGTTTGAACACCAAGCAGATGTTGATGCAAATGCAAGACTAACATGAATACAACCTGAGGTGTAGTCACTGAACCTTTAGAATTGAAAATTTTCATCATTGAGCATTTTTAGAACATCAAAGTTGATACAATCATTACCGATGCCATTGCGACCATAAGAATATGAATATTAATTTAATTAGATAAGATATGAGAAACTAGCGTAAGCATCGGAGCATAAAAGCCGAGCTACCTGAACATTGTTTCTAGTTGATGTTGCAATAGTACACCAGTATTGAGGCATTCAAAGCCAAGATAACCATGACTATGATCTTGCATAAAGAATAAGAAAATTAATAGTTAAGGAGATATTTTCGACCTCACCTTGGCCTCCAAGTAAATAGGATTGAGGGATTTGAGGCTTTTCTTCCTTAATGTAGGAGCTTTTATCACACACACCCTATTTAGATGATGATGTAGGATCATCACGACCACACCAACAACTAGTAGACAAACAAAACATTGACAAAAAGTAAATGAAATAGACAACAGACAAATAATGTTCAACATAATTTAGCTAGTTTCAAAGTTTTTGGATGTTTATATGTATGAGGTGTTGAGAAACACCATTGTGCTTATGAGTGCGATGTGTTTGAGTGCTATCGATCTATTTTTTATGTTTGCAGTATCCAATGTATGTTAAGAAACATAGATGCATCCAAAGATAGTGTTAAGAAACACTTTTGATTAGGGTGTTGAGAAGCACATATTGCATCAGTAGTGAGATGTCTTTCAAAAATGACAAGATTAGTGACTTTGGTGTAAGCCAAATATGTGATCAAATTTGGGGACCCATGCCCCTTGGTAACAAACATCAATTGAAGATAACTAACTTGACCATATGGCAAGGACAAATTTGATTTGATTCCCCCAGACTATGACTCTAGATCGGTTTCAAGCTAAGAAGGTTCTCAAAAGATCCAAAGTGTTCATTCTCAAGCAAGATCACATTGGTTAGCACCCAATGTCTAGCAATATGTAGGATATTATGGATGGATTAGAAAGTTGATGTATTAGGCGAATAGAAAATTATGGATGAAGAGGGTGAATGTGACCCTCAAGGATAGTCTCATCAAGATTACCCAAGCTTGGGAAAAAAGAATATAGAAATGTAGGCTCATGGAGCGGTGCTGGATAGCATATAGGCTAATGACCTGATGTCATGAAAAGCATGTGGTACAAAAGAATGGACATGTCAAGAGACATTTGAGAAACTATTTTACATTTTTTGTTCTTCATTTTAATCAAGACCAAGGGGTCAATTGGATAGGAGAGTGATGGGATAACATGATCAAGATAAAGGATGTTGGAGGCTATGAGTGAATGGTTTCGTATTATGGAAGGAATGCTCAGAGATAGGAAGGATAGGCTTGGGATAAGAAAGATCATGATAGGGTATCATGGATGAGAGAAATTGAATAGGCTGATGGAAAGGATAATGGATATCAAGATGAATAGTGTTCGTGTATAGGCTCAACCTTGTCAATATCACCCAAAGGAACATGGATTCTCATGAGCTAGCTAGATGTAAGATACGATGGATAAGATGACATGGAAGGAACTTTCTATTGGAAAATGACAATGCAAGCAATTTTTATTTTGTCATTGATGTCAAACCTTAACTGGTGAGACTATTGTTATCTATTTGAGTACCATATATATTGATTGATGAAGAAGATTTAACAAGAAGACCAAGTGAATGGTTGAGTTAAGGAAAATAAAAGGGTACTTGATCAGTTGGTACTCTAGAAAAGTAATTAGTTGTTTATCATTCAAAGACATTTTTTCTGGCTGTTTTGTGCCGAGCAAAGTTGTTTGTGGCGAGGAAGTTTGTTTAGTGCTGAGCACCAGTGAAATTGCCGAGTGGAAACAGTGATTGCCGAGTAGATCACAGATTTTGGCTGACTTGTAGTATTTGGATTAATGATGAGATTTGAGATCTTTAGCTAACTTAGTTAATTTTATTGGGATATGTAAAATTAATTAAAGATTGATCCATGTTATTTAATGTATGGATAACTATAATTAATGCATGGATTCAAGATTTAATTAGAGACTACTTTCGAGAAGTAAATATAATGTAATGATGGAATGATCCATTGGATTTGACCTAACCTAAGATCTACGATCTTGATTAAGCAGCAAAGATTTATCTGACCTAGACAAAGAGGTATATGATAACCTCAAAGGGTTATTCATTGAAGTGTGGATGTACAGATTGATGTACATGTGTATATGCAAGAGGATTACAAAGTTGATTTACTGATTGGCATGACCTAGTAGAGAAGGCTGAACATAGAAGCAAAAAGTTGCATGTGTGATTGCTTGACCAATTTCCAAGCAGATCAGATGATTGAAATGACAATACAGGCCACTCACTAAGTTAGCATCAGAGCTGTAATTGGATCTGAATTTGCAAAGTAAGTTGTATGTATCAGATCACAACTAATGATTACTTTCTAACCATTGTATCAGTTAAAATCCTTTAACAAGGTTGACCTAACAGTCATTTGTATAAATCCTCTAAGCAAGGTGATATTCAAGTGGAATGTTCTAAGTCCTCTAACAAGGCCACTCCTGACAGGGTGATTGAATCTTTTAACTAGGTCATACCTAAAAGTGTGTTATTGTAACCTTTAACGGGGTTGGCTCCTCACAGAGCTCACTTCAGAAGAGTGAAACTTGGTAGCATGTTACTAGTGGTTTTTCCCATATTGGGTTTCCACGTTAAATACTTGTGTTAACTTGTGTGAATGCTTATGGTTTGTTTTACTATTATGTTTCTACAAGCTAATTACATTAAACAATAAACTACATGATTAAGTTGTTGACATATGCTACTGCTGCCGAGTAGATCTGAATTGTTTAAAATATAGAAAGTTTTATTTGGTACATCTAGACTTGAGGATAATTGATTCACCCCTCCCCTCTTAGTTATTCTAAATTCATTCTAATAATTGGTATCAGAGCTTTGGTCTCTTGAAAATAGTTTGAAGGTACTTGGAGTAAAAAGATCAAGATGTATAAAAAGGAGGTTCCGAAGCTAAACAAAGATAACTTCCCGGCATGGCACAGTTTGATGAAACTACATCTGGCCGGTATTGGAGATGATGCTAAGTGACTTATTGAAAATGCATATGTACCACATGCTACTCCTCTCATAGCTACACAACTAAAAGAAAAGAAAGAGCACAATCAAGCAATGTTGGAGATTGCATCCTCATTGAGCTATTCAGAGTTTGATGATATAAAGAGCTGCACAAATGTAAAATAGATGTGGGATAAATTAGCAACTATCTATGGTGGAGACACAAATGTGTTGAGAGCTAAATCAGAAAGTCTAAGAGGTAAGTTTGATGAAATGAAAATGCAAGAAGGTGAAAATGTTAATCAGTATTATGGTAGAGTAAAAGAATATGTAAATGCCATTAAAGGAGCTAATGGAACAATAGATGAGAACACTATTATGAGAAAGGTACTGAGAACTCTACTTCCTATATATGCTATTAGAGTTTCTACAATTCAAGAACTGAGATGTACTCCTAACAATAATCTGAATCTAGAAAATCTGATAGGCAAACTTACTGCATTTGAAATGTCAAATTATGATAACTACAATCCACAAGGTATTGATTCCACTTTTAGATCTCATTTGGTCCTCAATAAATCTAAGAAAGGAAAGAAACATGTGAATAGTGATAGTGACACTATTGATGATGATCTTGAAGAACTCGAAGCACTTATGACAAAAAGGTTGTCTAGAGGAAAAGGAAAATACAGAGGTAAACTTTCAATCATTTGTTTCTCATTCAATAAAATTAGTCATATAGCTGCTAGATGTCCTGATAAGAATGAAAAGGATGAAAGAAAGGGCAAAAAATACAAGGAATACAAAGACAGAAAGGATGACCAAGACTTCAGGAAATATAAGGATTACAAAGACAAAAGTAAGAAATCTTGTTATATTGCTGAAGAAACTTCTGACAATGATACTGACAATTCTGATGACAATGATATAGAAGTTGTTTATGTTGCAATGAAAGAAGATTCTGATGATGATGAGAAAACTGCATTAATTTCTTATAAGAGTAAAGGTGATCATTGGATCATTGACAGTGGTTGTTCCCATCATATGAATAGTGACAAGGATAAGTTTGAAACCCTAGACCAATGCAAAGGAGGATATGTAAAATTTGGTAATGATGCACCATGTCTTATCAAAGGTAAAGGATTGATTAACTTGACTGACCAAATCAGATGTGATAATGTGTATTAGGTTGATGATCTTAATTAAAATTTGCTAAGTGTTGCACAGATGAACACTTCTGGTTATAGAGTTGAGTTCCATCACGGAAAGAAAAGATCTATGACTCTACTGGAGAGCTAGTTGGAAGTGGTGATCGGACTAAAGGTAACTTGTTCTATCTAGATTTATCTGAAGAAACATGTTTGTTTGCATAGTACAATGATGTTTGGTTATGGCATAAGAGATTGTGTCATGTGAAATTTAATAACTTGGTAAGCATAAGTAAATTGAAAAAGGTTAGAGGGCTACCTAAGTTAAAGAAACCTAAGAATGCAATGTGCAAACAATGTAAACTAGGAAAGATGACTAAGTCTAGTTTTAAGAGTAAAACACATACTTCAAAGGAAATTCTGGAATTAGTCCATACTGATCTCTATGGTCCCATTGGAGAAAGAAGCTACTATGGTTCTAGATACTTTATTCTGTTTGTTGATGATTATTCAAGGATGATGACTATAATGTTTCTCAAGGAAAAATATGATGCATTCTAGTTATTTAAATGGTACTTAGCTAAAGTTGAAAAGGAAATAGGCAAAAGTTTTAAATTCTTAAGATCTGACAGAGGTGGAGAATTTATTTCTAATGAGTTCAACAGGTTTTGCAATGACCAAGGCATAAAGAGACAGATGTCCGCACCCAGGACACCTCCACAAAATGGTATTGCTGAACGCAGGAATAGATCTATCATGGACTATGAAAGAATACTAATGATGGAGAAGAATGTTGCACAAAAATAATAGAAAGAAGATGTAAGTACTACAGTCTATACCCTAAATAGAGTACAAGTCAAGAAAGGTACAAATGCTACACCTTATGAACTTTGGTATGGTTATGCACCTAGTGTAAAGTACTTTAAACTATTTGGAAGAAAATGTTTTATACTGAAGGACAATAGAAATGGAAAACTTGATGCTAAAGGTGAAGAAGGTATATTGCTTGGTTATTCAATGAAAAGAAAAGCATACAAATGTTTGAATTCTAATAATAACAAAGTTGTGGAAAGTGCAAATGTTAGAATTGATGAGTTTGCAGAAAGGAATGAAGCTGAAAGTACACAAGAGCCTGAAAGCTACAGATCATTCGTATATCTAGATGAGGTAGATTCTAATACATTACTTGAGCCTACTACCGAGCAATAGCCTACACCTGCCAAGTCACAAAGTGGAGTTGCTGAGATGATTGATGGAGATGTTGAGTCTCACAATCAACCAGAACTAAACACAAACAATGAACCTAAAGCAAGACCTAAGCCTACTCTAGAAAAATATGTGAGGAGACACCACAATTCTGATCAAATCATTGGATCAAAGGATTCTTCAGTTATGACATGAAGTAATTTGAGAGATGGCACATGTTTGTTATGTGAATTTGAGCCCAAGTCAGTGAAAGATGCTTTAGAAAATGAAGATTGGATACACAAAATGAATGAGGAAATTGAAGAAATTGAGAAGAACAAGACTTGGACACTTGTACCTAGGCTGAAGAATAAAAATGTAATTGGTACAAAGTGGGTATTTAGGAATAAACTGAATGAACATGGAGATGTGACAAGAAACAAAGCTAGACTGGTATGCAAGGGTTATGCACAGGAGGAAGGAATTGACTATGGTGA
>MU224313.1:1394447-1418953 GCA_018584345.1 Thuja plicata | reverse complement strand
AGATTGATAAGTATAAAGAAACTGATATTAATTCAACAGATAGTAATGCGGAAAAATCAGGGGACAATAGCTTTAAAGTCCTGGAAGAGGAAAACTTTGAGTCCCATGACTCTCCAAGCTATGAGAATGAGAAAATGAAAGATGTTAGAGACATAAATTTGCAGGGTAGTAAACTTCAGCCTCTTCAAAGTGATATTCGAAGGATGGATTCTAAGGTCAGAAGGACCATATTTATGTCCCCCCTGGAAATAGCAAAAAATAAGTCAATTTATAGCTACAACTTGGATAAATGGGTGCAGAGAGACCTGGTCAAACTCAAAAACAGATGCATCAAGCTGGAAAACAAGAGTTCATTGATCGAAGATGCTATGAATTCTCTCAGAAATGTTCTTTCCCCTAATACCAATATTCCTGCTTATGAACATGGCTCAGAAATTGATGAAAAAATCAGAAAAGCTGTTGAGTTAGCCATGATTCCCATCCAGAATAAAATTAATGTGAATGAAGAAATGTTGAAACACTTGTTAACGCTGGTGAATACTGGTATGAGGGCTACTCTTGAGAATTTGATGTCTCTTAGCAATTGGCTGGAAGGTAACAAAGACACTGCTGATCACTCTGTTAATTCCCAGCAAATGGGACCAGGTACCTGTACGAGATCTAAGATGCAGAAGGTGGAGGATCTAGATCTCCAGAAGCTGAGAGAGAATGTGATCACTATGAAGACTCAGCTGGTGGATTCT
Source organism: Thuja plicata (assembly GCA_018584345.1). NCBI lineage: Eukaryota > Viridiplantae > Streptophyta > Pinopsida > Cupressales > Cupressaceae > Thuja > Thuja plicata. Next base: position 1,418,210 of record MU224313.1, on the reverse strand, counting down.
GAGAGCTTTCTTAAGTCTCTGTTCTGATTTTTTTGCTGGCGGTCTTTCTCTTTGTTTTCCTTCCAGCGTTTCTATTGTCTTTTTTTGTCTTTCTCTTGTTTTATTGCTAAATCTGGGTTCTGACCCTTTGTAGCCTGCTCCCTCCCTTGGGGCAGCCTGTTGTGCTCTGGGCTTCTATGTCCTTCCTTTCTATGCTTTGTTAAATGGTTTCGGGGCTCCCTTCAAAACCTATTTTTACCATAATAAAAAACAAACATGAATCCAAACATTTGAATACAGTGAATCGATATCCTTGAGCACAAGCACAAATAACATCAAATAATAGAGATAAAGCACTGGCTAGGGCATGACACCAATAGAATGTGGTCATTTTATAGAGAAACTCCCTCAAAAATAAAATGAAATACATTCAAATATGATGCCAGAGGCTCGAAAGATGAAGAAATCACATACCTTCTCCCGCGCTCAGTTGTCCCTCCTTTTCTCCTTCTCTCCAATCGAAATAAAAATGATGAGGCTATTTCACTTTTTTTTTTAATGTATACCCCGAATCTATCATAATTTTGATGGTCAATTAAACACCCATCAGAATACCGACATCATCGGGGCCTATTACAAAAAAAAACACCAAATTTGTAAGAAAAAGTTACCCGTCAAAAACTTCTGTCGAAATTTGGCCCCAAATGTAGTAGTGAGGGAGGTGGGAAGTGGGTGTGGGTGGGTTGAGGGTGGAAGAGCAGTGAGCTACATGGGCAGGGAGGGAAGTAGTGCAAAGGGGTGGAGCAGGGAGTATGGTGGTGCAGTGTGGGAGGTGGGTTGGCGTGAGGTGGGTAGGGAGATAGTGCAGTGGGTGGGGGAAGAGCAGTGGGCCGNAGGGAGGAAGCATCAGAGGTGGGGTAAGGGGGTGGCATGGGGTGGTGGAGGAGATAAGTAGCATAGGGGGGATAGGGATATTAATCCCACATTGACAAGGTGCAAACACACACACTTCAATAGATCATTGCATGGTTAGCTTAAATTGAATGTGATAAAAAAATGACGAACCTAAACAGATATATTTCCTTCTAGTAGGCAGGAGTTTGAATCTTTCTCTCAGGTCATCACAAGAAATATTGACTACACCAGATCCTAAAAAATTATTTAAAGAAAGGTAAATAATTATTCTAAAGTGAATATGCAAATGCAAGATTGATCCCAAGCTAATTAGATTGATTTTATGACAGCAATTTGAAATGTTTTTTGTTCTTTTTAAAGCACCAAATTTAAATGTACTCTAGATTATGGTTTGCATTATTGGAAATAAAATAACATTTATTCAATCAAAAAGCTATGAAATGCTAAAATGCTTGAAAGATTAAGAAATGAAAATTGCATAATAACAATAGCTAAACTAGGATCCTTTGTGAAGGAAATGAGACTCTCTTTTATAGAAATCTCTCTTGAATCGACAGTTGAGATCAAAAGAAAAGAGTGCATCATATTCAATTAAAGAAGTACAATCCATTTGCAAGCAATTTGATTAGTCAAAAGATTCAGTCTTTTTGGAAACTTCTAAATTAATTCTTAGTTAACAACTTTGTTTCTAGAATGATAAATAGTGGAGAATCAGTTAACTTAGTAGAAATGGATTGTTTCCAATTTGATAATTAGTTAACTGGATTTGATGATGTCATATACATTTTTTAAGATTTAATTGATTTTGAATGCACATTTTTTTTTATTAATCAATTTAATTCCTTTTTGGATTTTATTGACAATTTAGCAAATTTATTTAATTAATATATCATAAATATCAATTAAATAATCAACATAAGGTTTATTTGCCAATGTATTGCATTTTTAGGAATTAATTAATTAATCAAGTAAGATGATCCATTAGGACCTAGGGTTTAGGTCAGAACAGTTCAAATTTGATAGATTCAGGAATTGCCTGTTTGATTTAGGACTTAGGGTTTATCAAGATTATGGTTTCTTGATTAATTGTTGCAATTAGGGGTTTAAGGTTCAGATGATCATTTTTATGTGATTACGGTTATGGTTGATATGTGTATAAATATAGAATTTAATTTTTCACTGTAAATTAAAATTAAACTTACCTTTGCAGGATGATCATCATCCCCACAGAGAAAATCAACATATGATGTGATCTCATCTCCCACATCACCATGTGCACCATCATTAACATCATACTATCCACCATGGGAAGTACCAGCACCATCAAGCTCACTCTAGGGACCCCTACATATATTCATGTGCAGCTCCGAAAAACTTGTGCTATGCTAAGGGCAGCCCTCGCCTGGGTCAACTGCTCTAACAAATTGCTAGAAAGGGCACTCAATGAACCAAAAAATGACTACATTGCTTGATGGTGGATAGGTGCAGGAACTACTAGATTAGGAAGGTAAACAAGGGGCTCATTATGCACATTATTTCTAGTTTTATCTCTTAGTTTGGCCCTTGCCCTATTTTGTTGCACACCCTGACGAACCCCATGAAATTATTTCATATCAAAGTAATTGAGTTTCTTATGTTGGTGTTTACAACTATTACACTTCAAAAAGAAACCAATATATCTTAAGACTAATTTTAGGAGTGGTTAGCCCCAAGTATGAAAGCTCTATAAGATAACTGGACCAACTATAGGGTATGGACTTCCCTTTGCACTTCTGGCTCTGCAAAACCAAGGTAGATACACCTAATCCAGACTAAACTAAATTCTTTACAAGACCTTCTAGTTCTAGATTTGAACAAAAGATAAATGGTAAGTACTAAACACAAACCTAGCATTCATTGACTCTCCATTACCATTGGTGGAATAAGCAGAACACAAAATGAAAAGTAAAGAATTTGGTTGTGAGTTTGATTAAATTTTATGGGACAGAACATAGCCAAACCACTCAGAATTATACCTCCAAAGAATATTATTTGATTTAGATCAGTGCCTTATCCATTGGGTAAATTTCTAAATACAATATTGCAACTGAAACAATCTATTGGTAAAGATTCAAATCTATAAACATAAATATCTCAGATCACACACTACAAGATCCTTAGTAGATAACCAGATAGAATCAATGTAATATACAAAGAATTTTAATTTTACCTAAGACCAAAGATGTATGGAATACACATATGTATAAGAAAGACTTATACAGTAAGCTAGAAAACTTACAACTCACAGAGATATCACAAATGAGAGACTTAAAACCTGAGAATACTTATATTAAGTATGATGAAACTTGCTTCTGCCACAATATGACAAGAAAATACATAGTTCACTAATATGCAACAGATCATAAGATTTCTATTCTATCTTGATACAATCTGAAAATATATCTGCTATATCCTAGACTAGAAACAAGTATAAGCCTAATTCTTTCTACTTTTCCAATTCTCCAGCCCTTACTAAATGGTCTTGAATATTCATTTATAGGAACAAGAATGCTACAAGCTTCAAACAATTTAGGGTTAGGGTTACAACCAATCATTTCAAGAATTTAATTATATTGTCAAGTTGAAACCCTATCTCTTCTCTTCAATATGTGCAAATCTGATCTGCAATCAATTTACCCTAATCCATGGATGTGAGTGCAATACCCTAAAGTCTAAGAATTCCCAAGAATGACTCTAAAAGTAGCTCACATAATGTAGAAATGACCATGCACCATTGTATGCACTTATCCTTTGATTATAAAACTCTTTCAATAAACTTTGGTCTTGAATGCATCTCAGTATGTTAGATTTGTATCCCTCTGGTCTTCAATAGCTATTTAGAATCAATACATAAGATCAGATCCCAACATTTATAGCTTTGAGATCAAATATCTGAGTCCACCACCATGAAACCCTCTGAGTCAAAGATTTAAATATTCAAATTGCAGTTATAAAGGTCACAGGTGGCGCGAAGAACAATTTGGACAGTCAAGATCAAGTCATTGCATAACTCTAAAAGATATCCATAGATCCTGTTAAGTTATCCGGGCTCAAAATCTGATTGGACACATGGCAGCAAGGCACAATGCCTCAATGAGTAGATCATGATCATTTTATCTTTGAGTTTTTAGGCCCACCGTCAGATGAGAATCAACTTACAATGCCTTTACTTAGTCATAACTCAACAACCTTAGTCTCACAAACCTCCACATGGCACTTTACTACTTTCTTTAAGAAATCTGGTTGTCCTCTAACCTATGCTAATTAACTAGCCTTTAACTCATCTTTAATCTCACATATTTAATTCCTTTACATCTCAAAGTCACTAGATATTTTCCCTAACTCTGGTTATATTGCTAGATTATGATACAACTATAAGATCAAGATCAGATCAATGATCCTCACATAATCACCAAATGAAAAGGCCTGACACAAATTTATCCAGCAATCTAGGGACAACCACAAGATCTTTATTGCATCAATGGTTCAGATTTGGTCTTTGCAAACTCAAATTGTCTGTACTTTGACCCGAGCTCTATCTAGAGATTCAACGACTGAAGGAAAAACATAACCTTGGAAAGTTAAACTTAACTCAGGTCAAAACCTTGATATTATGCACCAAAAATCTTATATCTAAGTTGCTGAATAAACTAAACCAACCCATAATTAACCACAACTTCTTTACGAGATCGCACCTTTGAATAGATATCTAAGTCACCAACACATTTCTTAACCCTTGAATTTATTTAGAGATTTAACACCATCCAAAAGATTAGATCTGCATCGGTGACCTGCGCTGAATCTCCCAAAGAAAGAATTGAATTGGAATTTATGTCATGACATAATGTGAACCACACAATCAAAACAAGATCTACGGCCTACGCAAAATATCCAAGAGAAAAGAGCATATTCCATTTCATCATGATATTAAGAGATACAAACCCACACCAAGTCGCTAGATATAAAGGAATATTCAGTTTTGATTACGCGACTAAGAGATAGACTCAAAATAGATAAAGTGCACATGGGATTTTTTGGGACTTAAGTGGCTTGAAAAGTAACATGAATTTAGAACAAGTCTTGAGGGTTTAGGGTTTTAGCCAAATTTTGACACAACAAGACTTAGGGCTTTAGCTAGAGGCCATGAATAATTGTATAGACAAGGGGAAAGAGCTTGGAACCATGGAAAATTTAGCACATGCTAACAGTGGCTCTGTCTAGGGATAAATGCCTCTTGCAGGAATGACAAGGGTTCAGGCTTTCTAGGAGAAGCAGAGAACTAGACAAAGTAGGAAACTAACCTAAGATTAAAAAAAAACACAAAAAGAAAATATGTACATACTTGTAGCAGAAAAAAAACTTAGATTTTACACTTATTCACTAATCTGAAGGATTCAAATCAGTCTTGATGGCCTGACACCATCACAAAATTTTTGATCCAGTTTTCCCTATCATAGACAAAAAAAATTTGCTGCCTGGTCTGGAAACAAATTGAAACATTTTCTTTCATGTGCCTGATCTGATCCATTATCAGATACCATTTTCTCATTAGAAAAAATATTAGCATATTCAACATTACAACTAGAAATAAAATAAGACATATTGAAAACATGTGGCATATGTACATTGCATTCATCAATTAGAAAAACTTGAGATCCAATGCAATAATCATTAATGCCTAATGCACTGCCATATGTGGGAAAAACACCATTCAACTAAGAAAAGAACTCATACTCTGCTATGTAGCTAGAGTCAGCATCATTTGATCTATTCATATCATTAGGTTGCATTTCAATGGAGTAATCATCATATTAAAACTCATGCAAACATTGAAGACACTCATCACTTGAGACATGATCTAGCCCATTCTCCAGAGGATAGGAGACAAACATCTGAGAAAAATGAGAATTAGGATGATCATAAAAATTAGGGATCATCTGCAAATCACTTTTACCTTTTGTAAGAGGAGACAAGTCAAGAATAGAAAAAGAACAAGATTCAACATCATTAGTATCAAAACATGGAAATTCCATGTCATGATCCATATTCTGCTCTTCAAAAGAACTATCATTCTGATCCTTGTCATTGGTTTGTATGTCCATATTAGAATTCTCTAACAATTTTACTGGCAGATTATCATCTTTATACAAACCACTATCCTATCTAGTGGAGGGAGGACACATATCAACACATTCATGATCTAATTGCATATGTTGAATAACTAAGAGATCGTCTTTCAATGGTTTAATGAATAAGCTAGAATATCAAAGAGATTCATAATCAACGCAACTATCCCAGTCAGTACTCAAAATCATATCAGGATTCTCTTCATATTTTGAATGTGAACAAATACTGATGCACTCATCATCTAGAGAATCACATTTAATCTAGTTGTAACATAGTGAAACAAAAGAACAAGGAAAATTAGAAATACATGTATCATAATTCTTACCATCTGATATACATTCCTTGTCAAAATAAATGTGTGTGGGGTATAGGAATTAAGAGCTTTCCTTCCCTGAAAATCTAAGATATTTATTATATAATAACTCTGAGACTTGTTCACTATGAAATGAACCACTGTCATCATTTACACTCACCTCTGATACACAATCACAATCAGCATCTTCATTTATGAAATTAGTATTATCTTGCTGACTACATACATCTTTTGTTTCATATTGAGAAGGATCATTACTTTCATAATGATAAGAAATGGCATCCGTACTAGACACGTCTCTTTCCTCTTGGTTTCCATCATTATCAATAATATCACTACCAGGTACAACCCTATGTGAAACCTCAAATTTAGGATCTTCAATATCAACATTTTGGTTTGAAATTTCAGGATTGACATTACTATCATCATAACAATTATCATAGAAAATTATCTCTTCATCAAAGTGATCTTCTTGTTCTTTTCATATGTTATCCTTAGACTCAGATAAGACATCTGCATCATTATGCTGAAGAGAAGAAGAAACTATAGATTCAGCAGGAACACTGTCAACTATAATTTCATCTTCAAAATCTTTATGTCCATTATCTTCATTATTATCTTCAAAGTCAGCATCACTAGTTTAATTAGAATCAACACCATTGAGTTATCATCAAGTACATATCCAGGTTCAGATTCTTGAATTGATTGTATCCACTTCCTGGTATACCCAACCTCTTCTTCTCTATGAGATGTAGACCAATTGACTGATTTAGGCACACAAAGTACTAGAAATATCTCAATATATGTAGAATTTGGAAGGTAAACCTCTATTGGAAGCTCACTGTATGCATTAGAAAATATTTTATAAAACTCCAATGTTGATTCATCCTTTATCCTTCCTACCTTTTTATTTAAAAAGACTATGCAATTCTTTTGGATGAGTTGATCTATCTCATGTTCAATATGTTCAAATTCAGGATCCTCAATATCCTTTATCCACTTCTTGGTGTATTCAAAATAATTTTTCTTGAAAGAAGCTGACCAATTGTTTGAATCAGGAGAAAAAAGGGCCACAAATACACAAACCCAAAATGACTCTCGAGGACAACAAAGACATACAAAATTCCTTATATTAGCAAAAAATTTCATATAAAAATAAAGCGCATATTCGCCCACCTCTCTTTTCATTCCCTTTTGTTGCATCCCCAAAATGACTTGATTGCAACCATTGGTCTTCTTCAACACATTCCTCATCTTAATTTGACTCTAACATAGGCTCCTCGGATCTAGATGAAGCAGAAGAAACACTTTTCTCTATGTTACCATACTGCTTCCTAAAACAATCCAATAGTTCATTAAGAGATCCTAGTGAACTATGAGGTAATTGTCTAAACCATTCCCTAGCATCTTCAACTAGATATTTAGTGAAAAATTTCATCCATACATCCTCATGTCTGATGTTACAGTGCTGCATCAAATTAAAATACTCCTCTAAATGTGATTAAACTGATTGTTCACCTATACCACTAAACCTAGGCAAGTAATCCCTGATTCCTGATTGAACAATATTTGGGTATCCAGGGATATCATTGAAATTTATATCCACGCACAAATCCCTTCTATCCAGTTGTGACATCTTATTAGTCAAGATAAGTTACTGATTGCCTCTCTCTTCCCTCTAAATTAGTGATGACCACTTCATAGGGAAAATATGTATAACTAATTTTCATGGAAAAAAAATAATTTATCCAATGAAAATAAAAATACTTGGAATATGATGAAGCTTCTACAAACTATTTGATTTGAAGTTGCCTTAAAATTACCTTCAAAACTTGGTAGAGCCACCACCTCTTTGTAGAGGAAAAAAAGAATTAGTTGAGATCTCTTTCCCAACTCTGACCTTCTTTAAATCAGAAACTTGCAACACATCCCAATATAGGGTCTCTATATGATTCCTCTCTGGACTATGCTCATAGTCACATGAGTCTAAAAATATTCCGCCTCCTCACTGCAAGTCCACCTCTTCTTTGTATTCTTTTTTCAACCATGCACACTAGTGCAAATCAGAGAACTCGGAGTCACCACTCACCACATGTGAGATAGTATTTGTATTGCTTTCAGAACTAGGAATTTCAGACACTTTGCAATGAAAAAAAAGAAGAAAAGATTCACTCTTATAATTATGCTCAGAATATCTCTTTGAAAACCATGACTCTATAACTAGACTCTAGAATTGACTTAGCAAGGCAAGGAAGCAACTCACTTAAACATACTAATCACTTTTTCTTCTCTTTCCCCAATAGAGTCACCAACTTGTTGGTGTTTAAAATTATTATGCTAAAAAAAGCAACCAATATATCTTAAGACTGATGTTAGCCGTGGTTAGCTCCAAGTATGAAAGCTCTATAAGATAACTGGACCAACTATAGGGTCAAGACTGCCCTCTATAGTTCTGGCTCTACAAAACCAAGGTGGGTAAACCTAATCCAGACTAAACTCAATTCTTTACAACAACTTCTACTTCTAGATTTGAACAATAGATAAATGGTAAGTAATTACTAAATGCCAACTTAGCATTCATTGACTCTCCACTACAATTGGTGGAATAAGAAGAACACAAACTGAAAAGTAAAGAATTTGGTTATGAGTTTGATTAAATTTTGTGAGACAGAACATAGCCAAACCAATCAGACTTATACCTCCAAAGAATATAATTTTCTTTAGATCAATGCCTTATCCATTGGAGAAATTCCCAAATAAAATATTGCAATTGAAACAACCTATTCGTAAAGATTCAAAGCTAGAAACATAAATATCTCAGATCACACACTACAAGATCCTTAGCAGATAACTAGATAGAATCAATGCAATATCCAAAGCATTTTAATTTTTTTCTAAAATCAAAGACATGTGGAATACACATATATATATAAGCAATACTTATATAGTAAGCTAGAATACTTACAACTCACAGAGATATCACAAAGGAGAGACTTAAAACCTGAGAATACTTATATTAAGTATGATGAAAATTGCTTCTACAACAATATGACAAGGAAATACATAGTTCAATAATATGAAAAATATCATAAGCTTTCTATTCTATCTTGATAAAATCTGAAAATACATCTGCTATATCCTAGACTAGAAACAAGTATAATCCTAATGCTTTCTACTTTCCCAATTCTCCAACCCTTCATAAATTATATTGAATATTATTTTATAGGAACAAGAATGCTACAAGATTCAGACCATTTAGGGTTAGGTTTTACAACCAATCATGTCAAGAATTTAATTATGTTGTCAAGTTGAAACCCTATCTCTTCTCTTCAATCTGTGCAAATTTGATCTGCAATCAATTTTCCCTAATCTATGGATGTGAGTGCAGTACCCTAAAGTTGAAGAATTCCCAAGAAAAGCTCTAAAATTATCTCACATAAATGCAGAAATGACCATGAATCATTGTATACACTTATCCTTTGATTATAAAACTCATTCTCTCAAGTTTGGTCTTTAATGCATCTTAGTATATCAGATTTTTATCCCTCTGGTCTTCAACAGCTATTTAGAATCGATCCATAAGATCATATCACAACATTTATATCTCTAAGATCAAATATCTAAGTCCATCACCATGAAACCCTTTGGGCCAAAGATATAAATATTAAAATTACAGTTATAATGGTCATAGGTAGTGCAAACAATAATTTGGATGGTCGAGATCAAGTCGTTGCATAACTCTAAAATATATCTGTAGATCCTCTTAAGTTACACAGGCTCAAAATATGATTGGACATGTGGCAGCAAGGCACAATACCTCAATGAGTAGATCATGATGACTTTATCTTTGAGGTTTTATTCCTGCCGTCAGATGAGAATCAACTTACAATACTTTTACTTAGTCATAACTCAGCAACCTTGGTCCCACTGACCTCCACATGGCACTTTACTACTTGCTCTAAGAATTCATGTTGTCCTCTGACCTATGCTACTTAACTAGCCTTTGACTCATCTTTAATCTTGGGTAACGAATTCCTTTGCATCTCCAAGTCACTATATCTTTTCCCTAACTCTGGTTACATTGCGAGATTATGAGACAATGGTAAGATCAAGATTAGATCAATGATCCTCGTATAATCACTAAATGAAAAGGCCTGACAAAACATTTATCCAACAATCTAGTGATAGCCACAAGATCTTTATTAAATCAATGGTTCAGATTTGGTCTCTGCAAACTCAACTTGTCCTTAATTTGACCCGAGCTCTATCTAGAGATTTAGTGACTGAAGGAAAAACATAACCTCAGCAAGTTAAACTTAACTCAGGTCAAAACCTTGATATTATGTGCTAGCAAGCTTATCTCTGAGTCACTGAATAAAATTAACCAGCCTTGAATTAATCCCAAGTTCTTTATGAGATCATGCAACTGAAGAGATCTCTAAGTCTCCAACACATTTCTTAACCCTTGGGTTTATTTAGAGAATTAACACCATCCACAAGATTAGATCTGCATTGATGACCTGTGCTAAATCTCCCAAAGAAAGAACTGACTTGGACTTTATCTTGCAACATAACATGAACCGTACAATCAAAACAAGATCTATGACCTATGCAAAATGACCAAGATAAAAGAGCATATTCCATTTCATCATGAAATTAAGAGATACAAACCTATGCCAAGTCGCTAGATATAAAGGAATATTTGGTTTCGATTACATGACTAAGAGATAGACTCGAAATCGATAAAGTGTACATGGGATTTGCTAGGACTTAAGTGGCTTGAAAAGTAACATGAATTTAGAACAAGTCTTGAGGGTTTAGGGTTTTAGCCAGATTTTGACACAACAAGACTTAGGGCTTTAGCCAGAGGCCATGAATAATTGTAGAGACAAGGGAAAAGAGCTTGGAACCATGGATAATTTTTCAAGTGATAACATCTTACCCTATTCAAATTCAGCCCATAATTTAAAAAAAAAAATATAGGGGGGCCTCATCATTGGCATGTGGTGGATGGTCAAATACCATCCACCACCACTCCCAAAAATGATCAGCTATCTGCAGGTACTGACACCATCTGATAGAAATATGTGGCTTCTTGCCAACTTTCTCCTCACCCGTTTCAGGGTTCACAAAATAACGTTTCATATCATTTTTGGTAATTTTTAAATCATTGACCTCTTTATAAGAGAGTTCATCACCATACTAGTAATGCATGGGGTGTTAGGAATAATAGCCCACCAACACAACTGAGAGGGGTGTGAATCAGTTCTGAGATAGATTATTAAACCTTAAACTTTATAAACCAAAACATTAATCCAAATGATAACATAGTAAATGCCAACACAATAACACAATCCTTTTCTATCAAGGAAACCGTATTAAAGGTAAAACCTCGGTGGGAATTACCACCCAAATTACCACCCACAAAAAAAGTGTTGAGAGTATAGTATCCCTATTAAAAGATTTAGCCCTGCTAGGAACTTATTAATTTATTATAGTACATAGTCCCTATTAAAGGATAGACCCTATTAGGAGTCAAGAAAAATAGTGGGCTCTCTGCCAAGACACACTTCCTAAAGAAGGTTAAAGCCACCCTCAAGGACTTACAGTCTAAAATACAAGTGTATATAGAAAATATATAATCGAGTGAACTTTCTGATAGAAAGTATCTTTGCTTGGTTAGTTCCAATGAAGTACCATTATCACATCCTCTGCTCTACATCCAGCAGAAAATTAAGCTCACAAGTTCCACACTTGTCTGTCTCTTAATTCACCTCTTCCAAAATACATACTCACTTCTTTTCGAAAGAAAAGATCTCCCATATATACCCTATTACAATAATTGATTAGGTCGGCCAATTAGGCTTTCCCAATATATAAATAAATATTTAACCCATTTCTAAGATACACACGGTACCTGTAACAAGTAAACATCAATTACAATTCATCAAATATAATCCAAGTTCTGAAATCCACTCTCGCAATCCATAATACACGCTATATCTCTGAAGCTAGCCCCAAATAGGTCTCCTCTAGAATACATGCCACAACTGACATCACCAATAATCATATGACTTGCAACCCATAAAAATAATTCCTTAACATGTATTATATCATCCCTTAAGCTCGTATAATCTTAATCATCGTCACTTGTAAGATATACTCAAAACACAGAGACTCACTCTGTCAAGCATCACTGTCACAGTCAAGTATCCAGTCTTTACTAATATATATGTAACTCATCCAATATACAATATTAAGAAAATTTACCTTAGAAATAAGATCACCATACATTCTTCTAAATATCATCATCTTTTCTCATTCTGATTCAACCGTACAGTGTTTGTACACTTTTGTCAGTCATCATAGAATAGTATCAACCAGTCTGTTCTTCCTCCAAAGAAACATATGTTGACATCAGTGACAAAAAATGAATACCAATAACATCAGTAGTAGCCAATTCCAACAAGATCCAATAATCTCCCCCTTTGGCATTGATGGCAACATATGGAAAAATCCATCAACCCAAAAGTACAATCTTCTCAATAACCTCAACACAACTCTTCCTAAAACATGAGGGATTTTCTCATAGAATCTCTCCCACTTTGAACACAATGTAAAAGGGTTCCATAACTCTTTTTCATTCTTCTGCAAGGTGTATCTTTTTCAAATCTTCATGTTTGTAACAACCAGGTGCAAAATCACCCAAATATGTTCTATAATTTTCCTACGATCACTCCCCTTGAGGAGTAGATCCATACATCAAGTCTATAAAAATGATATAGCTTTGAAAGACACTGGAGGGGCTCACACACCAAGCATGCTTTTGAGATAATCAAAAGAATCTTTTGGAATTTTTTTTGTAAATATATCTTCTATTTGTTCCTTTGTGCTAACATACTCCAATCTGATCTCCTTCTCTACCACGTTGTCTCTCAAGAAATGATACTTAATAGAAATGTGTTTCATCTTTGAATGCAATACATGATTCTTTGACATCTTCATTGTGCTAGTGTTATCACAATGGATAACCAAAGGCTCTTCAAAAATTATTCCAATGTCCTTCAACATTTGTTTCATCCAAACAATCTATGTACAATTTATAGCAACATCAACATACTTAGATTCAGTAGTAAACTAAGCTATACAATCCCGCATCTTACTTAACCATGGAACCAACCTTTTTCCAAGGAAAATTGTTCCTCCACTTGTACTCTTTCTATGATCCACACTACCTGCCCAATCAACATCAATATAAGCATGTAAAATAAACTCATCAAATTTTTCATACCATAATCCATACTCTATTGTTTCTTTCAAGTATCTGAAAATTCTTTTCACAGCAGTAAGGTGTGTCTCTTTAGGATCTGCTTGATATCTTTCCATAATTCCAATTGCATTGGAAATTACTGGTCTAGTGTGAGTTAGATATTGTAGACCTCCAATCATTGATATATACTTTGTCTGTATAATACTCTAAATTTCATCATTATTAGTAATTTTATAACCAGTCACCATGGGTGTCCCAACAGGTTTACAATCTTTCATTCCAAATTTATTCAACATTTCCTTAATATACTTGGTCTAAGATATAAAAATACCATTCTTTTTCTGATTAATTTGTAATCCAAGGAAAAATTCCATCTCACCAATCATTGACATTTCAAATTCATTTCCCATCTCTTTAGAGAACTTATTACATGTTTCATCATTACGTCAAAAAATGATATCATCAACAAAAACTTCTATGATTAAAATTCCATCTTCACTAGTTCTTTAGGATAAATTACTGTTTGCATTATCTTTTTTGAAACCAAGACAAAGTAGATACCTGTCTAGTCTTTCATACCATGTTCTCAGCTCTTTTTTAAGTCGATACAAAGATACCTTCATCACTTCTCGCATCAAACATCCCTATCTCATCATTGAAAACCCTATCTTCATATTCTCTCAAAGGAAATACATCAAGTTTCTCTTTGTCTACCTCTTCCTCCAGATCTCCATTCAAAAACATAGATTTCAAATCCATCTGATATACCTTAAAGTCTTTATGTACAACATAAAAAATAAATAATCTCATTGCTTCCAACCTAGCAATAGGAGAAAATGTTTCTTCAAAGTCTATGCCTTCTTGTTGCGAGTAGCCTTTACAAACCAGTCTAGCCTTATTTCTTACCACTGTTCCTTCCTCATCCATTTTTTTTTTGAAAACCCACTTAGTTCCTATAACATTCTTGTTTTTAGGCCTTGGAACCAATTCCCAAGTGTTTTTTTTCTTTATATGTTCTATTTCTTCCTTCATAGCTTTAGTCCAATATTCATCTCTACATGCCTCATCAGTAGATTTTGGTTCAACTTGAGAAATCAAAAAAATTTCATCTCTTACTTTTGATCTTGTCATCATTCCTCTATTTGCCTCACCAATGATTTGATCTTCAAGATGGTGCTTCTTAACATACCTCAGAGTCTTAGGAGTTTTAGTAAGATCGTTTGATTCTTCTTCGATCTGATTATCAATATCCAAAGGTTCTTCAGGATCAACACTGACCTCCTTAATCTCTGCATTCTAACCATAGACATACATTCTCTCTTGAATCTGAAACCTTTCATCTATCCTCACATTAGTACATTCAATCATCTTCCTCAATCTCAGATTGAAACATTTATAGGCTTTGCTCTTAGTGGAATAACCAAGGAATATACCTTCATCACTTCTCGCATCAAACATCCCTATCTCATCATTGAAAACCCTATCTTCATATTCTCTCAAAGGAAATACATCAAGTTTCTCTTTGTCTACCTCTTCCTCCAGATCTCCATTCAAAAACATAGATTTCAAATCCATCTGATATACCTTAAAGTCTTTATGTACAACATAAAAAATAAATAATCTCATTGCTTCCAACCTAGCAATAGGAGAAAATGTTTCTTCAAAGTCTATGCCTTCTTGTTGCGAGTAGCCTTTACAAACCAGTCTAGCCTTATTTCTTACCACTGTTCCTTCCTCATCCATTTTTTTTTTGAAAACCCACTTAGTTCCTATAACATTCTTGTTTTTAGGCCTTGGAACCAATTCCCAAGTGTTTTTTTTCTTTATATGTTCTATTTCTTCCTTCATAGCTTTAGTCCAATATTCATCTCTACATGCCTCATCAGTAGATTTTGGTTCAACTTGAGAAATCAAAAAAATTTCATCTCTTACTTTTGATCTTGTCATCATTCCTCTATTTGCCTCACCAATGATTTGATCTTCAAGATGGTGCTTCTTAACATACCTCAGAGTCTTAGGAGTTTTAGTAAGATCGTTTGATTCTTCTTCGATCTGATTATCAATATCCAAAGGTTCTTCAGGATCAACACTGACCTCCTTAATCTCTGCATTCTAACCATAGACATACATTCTCTCTTGAATCTGAAACCTTTCATCTATCCTCACATTAGTACATTCAATCATCTTCCTCAATCTCAGATTGAAACATTTATAGGCTTTGCTCTTAGTGGAATAACCAAGGAATATACCTTCATCACTTCTCGCATCAAACATCCCTATCTCATCATCTCTTTTGATTTTGCATTTACTTCCAAATATTCTAAAATATTTTACAGTAGGAGTGCAATTAAACCATAATTCATAAGGAGTCTTACTTGTACCTTATCTGATCTAAATTCTATTCAAGGCATACACACTAGTACCAATAGCTTCTCTCCAATGAACATGTGATACATTTCCTTCCAGCAACATAGTTTTAGCAGCATCTAATATTGTTTTGTTCCTTTGTTGTGCTATCCCATTCTATTGTGGTGTCCCAGGAGCAGATGTTTGTTTGTATATTCCATTCTCCTCACAGTAGGTATTAAGAAAATCTGAAGTAAACTCACCACCTCTATCTAATCTCAAACATTTTATCTTCAAGCTTGATTCATTCTCAACTTTTTCTTTGAATATCTTGAAATTTTCAAATGCCTCAAATTTCTCTCTCCGATATGTAACCCACATCATCCTAGAAAACTTATCAACCAAAAGTATAAAATACCTTTCACCGTAATAAGATATTGTTCTTGTAGGACCACACAGATCTCTATGTACCAGATCTAACTTCCCTTTCACTGAGTAAGATTTTATTTTAAAGATGCTTCTAGTATACTTCCCCATAACACACTCTCTACACATAGTGTTAGATGGTTTCACAATCTTAGGTATAACCCTTACTGCATTAGCCATACTTCCTTCACAATATTATCAAAGTTAACATGACAAAATATTTTATGCCATAACCAACTATTATCAACCTTCACAACATAACAAGAATCCTTAGATGTATTTAATTCAAATACATTACCTCTAGATTTAGTACCAGATGTGATCAAGTCTCCTGACTTACTTCTGATAGAACATTTACCATCAATGAATTTCAATTGATAACCCTTATCCACTAGCTATCCAACACTCAAAAAATTATTCTTAAGTCCATCAACAAGAAACACATTGTCAGTATTATTTTTTCCATCCAGATAAATAGATCCAACTCCAATGACAAGCTTAGGATTATTGTCACTAAATTTTACAACAAAACCATCATACTTTTTCAAATTAACAAACTTATTTTTATCTCCAGTCGTATGATGTGAACAACCAATATCTATAACCCATTCAGATTTCTTTTCAGCACAAGGTATTTCTTTATATATAGGTTCATCATCCTTAATAGCAATAAATCCAATCTCATCATAGTCAATAGATCCATCATTAGAAACACCTTAACTTGCATAAAAACATTCCTTGTCCTTTGAATACTTAGATTTATAGAACTTAGGTTTATGCTTTGGAACCCTTGTAGGACATCGACATGCAAAATGACCTATCTTGTTGCATGAAAAAAATTTCAAAGGTAACTTTCCTTCAAATTTACCCTTACCTATCTTTTCTCTTCTAGAGATTAGGGACACAACTTCATCTAGATTTCTTTCTTCTTCATGTATCTGTTCCCATTCATCAACATAAATTCTCCAAGTTCTTCTCTTAAGTCACCACTGGTGGTGCTCGCGATTCCTGATAAGGTCTTTTTATTTCTATGCACTGTCACCTTGAATGCTAACTCAACTTTAGGTAGAGAATCTTCCAATTTTGCGGCCTCAAAGGTAATTAGTGTCCCAATTAACATCTCTTTGTTGAATTTTGTTGTCAACGGTATAATATCTTCTATATCTTGTACTCTAGTTCTGTATACTGGTGTCAGGGATCTGAGAATCTTTACAATTACTTCTTCCTCATTGTAAGTACCTACAGAGTTCCTGATGCCAGTAACAAGTTTAGTAACTCTCTGTGCATATTCTCTACTGTTATCATCATCTTTCATTTTCAATGTTTGCATCTTTGTCTTCCAGGTCTGTAACTTTTCCTGCTTTGTAAACTTATCTCCTTCATACAGTGCTTCCAATCTTGTCCAAATTTCATATGCAGAATCTAAATATTTTACTTCTATGAATTCACCTTTAGAAAGTGCATTGATCAATACTTCTCTTGCGACCATTTTACATGAGAATAACTTATTTTTATCTTCAGTATCTTTATCCAGCTCATCCTCAACTTTCATTTGTTCCTTCCTTTTAGTGATCATCCAGTAGTCGATTCCCAAACATAGAAAATGTGTTCTCCTCTTGTTCTTCCAACTGTCAAAGTTTTTAGGATCAAATTTTAGAATATCCTTCCTATAGTAAGCCATCTCCAGGATCACCTCAAGCTATTAATATTTCTCTCTAAGGACTCGTAACTCTGATACCAATTGTTAGGAATAACAGTCCACCAACACAACTAAGAGGATGGGGAGTGAATCAGTTGTGAGACATATTATTAAACATTAAAATTTATAAACCAAAACTTTAATCCAAATGAAAACACAATAAATGCCAACACAATAGTTCATAATCCCTTATTGTCAAGGAAACCCTGTTAAAGGTAAAACCCCAGTGGGAATTAGCACCCACAAATAATGTATTGAGAGTATAGTATCCATGTTAAAAGATTTAGCCATGTTAGAAGATTATTAATGCATTACAGTACATATTCATTGTTAAAGGACAAACCCTGTTAGGATTCAAGAACAATAGTGGGCTCACTTCTCAGGCACATTTCCTAAGGAAGGTTAAAGCCACCCTCAAGGAATTATAGTTTGAAATATAAGTGTATATAGAAAATATACAATCCAGTGAACTGTCTGATAGAAACTATCTTTGCTTGGTTAGTTCCAATGAAGTACCATAATCACATCCTCTCATCTACATCTAGCAGACAATCAAGCTTGCAGCTTCCACACTTCTCTATCTCCTAATTTTCCTCTTCCATACATACATACTCACTTCTTTTCGAAAGAAAAGATCTCCCATATACACCATATTACAATAATTAATTAGGTTGGCCAATTAGGCTTTCCCAATATATAAATACTTATTTAACCTCTTTCTAAAATACACAGGGTACCTTTTACGAGTAAACATCAGTTACAATTCATCAAATATAATCCAAGATCCATAATCCACTCTCACAATCCATAATATACGCTACATCTTTGAAGTTGGCCCCAAATAGGTCTCCTCTAGAATACACGCCATAGCTGACATCACCAACAATCATATGAATTGCGACCGATAACAAATATTCCTTAAAATGTCTTCTATCATCCCTTAAGATTGCATAACTTGAATCATCATTGCTTGTAAGATATACCTAAAACACAGAGACTTGCTCTATCAAGCATCACTATCACAGTCCAGTATCCGGTCTTCACTAAAACATTTGTAACTCATCCAATATACAATATTAATCTAAGCGACCTTAGAAATAAGATCACCATACATCCTTCCATATATCATCACCTTCACTCATTCTGATTCAACTGTACAGTATCTGTACACTTCTGTTAGTCATCATACAATGGTAACAACTAGTTTGTTCTTCCTCCAAAGAAAAA
The DNA here is from genome assembly GCA_018584345.1 of Thuja plicata. Taxonomy (NCBI): domain Eukaryota; kingdom Viridiplantae; phylum Streptophyta; class Pinopsida; order Cupressales; family Cupressaceae; genus Thuja; species Thuja plicata. The sequence continues at coordinate 1,398,869 of MU224313.1, read as the reverse complement.
TATGTTGATACCAGTGACAAAACATGAATGCCAACACCATCATTAGTAGCCAATTCCAACAACATACATCATGGAGTCCCTCCATGAATGAAAATAATCTAGCTTGGAGTCTAATGACTATGCAGAATCTAGAATGCTTTGCATGCTCTCTGCAAGGCGTCGTAGTTGGGGAGGTGGATGTGGACCACGTTTAATGGTATTGATGTCTTGCATAATGGCATGTACATTTCTCCTAATATTCTCTCTCAACTCCGTGGAGTAGGTGGAGGTGGAGGTGGAGGTGGAGGTAACGGTTCTTGTTTACCTAAATGCTCATCAATGTCAATATCATCCATGAATATAATCTGCATATATATACAAACTTGAAAATTTACAATTACTATATAATTTACATTTTACCTTACAAAGAAAGACTTATAATTAAATACAACATAATTTAGAAATATAAATTTAAAAACACAATAGATAGATAGATGGGGAAAGGGAAGAGGGAAGGGGTTCTTGTTTCAGTTGTGTCTTGGTTTACATTTTTGTTTTCTACCTAGGGTTTAAGTTTTAATAGTTTTTTTAAGTTTTCTTGTTTTGTATGATAATTTACAAAGTAAATTAAAACTAAAAATAACAAAATTAAACAAAAAATATAAATTTTTTATATGCTATTAGAAACCAAATTTGAAACTATAAAATTGCTTGTCTAACTATTAAAAATAACAATGAACTACAATTTTTAAAGAAAAACGTAATAAAAAATAATAAAATAATAAAAAACAATAGTACGTACCTAGAATCGAGAAAAAAATAGCTAAGGGAGATGACAGTAGCACTAAAAATGGGCACCCGTATTCTGAAAAATGTGATCTCATTTTGCAAGTTGTGAAAATGACTTGCAAAGTGATTAAAAATGAAAAGAAAATATATTTGGGAAACAGACACTCATTTTTTAGAAAACAGGCACCCATTTTTTTAAAATTGGGTGCACATTTAGCTTCGGGCAATACAACCAAAACGGGCACTTGTTTCTTAAACGAGTGCCTATTTATATTTATGGCTCAAGCCCCCGAAGCTTAATGGGCACCCATTTTTTTAAAAATGGGTGCCTATTTCTTGCACCAAATTTTTTTGTTCACGGACTTCCACCGAATTAACACCCAACTTGGTGCATTTACCCGAATGTTGAATTTTTTGATCTTGATAAATGAAGTTGATTTGAACTTAGAAAACATTATACACACGTACAAATTTTTTTGTCCTCTATATTTAAAATATTTATTGTTTGATTATTTTTATATAACCTAGGAGTGACTCTAAATACATACCCTAACCACATAACTAAAGGTCTTTTAAGACCTTTAAATATATGAACTTGTCTACACATTATTTAATTATAAAATGATATTGGAAACATAAAAATTATGTCCAAAAATGCTAATTCTAAATAGATATCAAAAAATATATACATAAATCGAAAGTAATGTAGGGTATGTGTAGGATCATGGTATGCCAAATAGGTCCTTAAGTGGCAATGCAAATTTAGAAAATCAGGGTTAGGCAAGTTCACATAAAAATTTGAACAAGTTATCAATCTTATATCAAAAATATGTAAGAAGAGAATCTGTATAAAACTGAATTTAGTTTCTAAGATACTAGCTTTTTTTTCAAAAAATATTATACTATATGGTAAAAATTTCAAATTTCAATGTGGTAGTATGAAAATCTTAGGAAAAAGATAAGAAGTATGTGTATGTCTGACCACCTTAAACATAATAAAATAATAATATTTTATTACAAGATTCTATATATAAGTAGTAGACTCATGTCTGGATGTGACACATATTTTTTGGTAATCTTTTTTCAAGTTAATAATTAATTATGATTTTTCTACTACAACTTTTCAAGAATATACAAAATCTCGTGTCTGACCACCTTAACTTAGTCTAAACTTCATCAAATTGAAAATTTTTAAATTTTTTATTGTAGTTAGGTAAATCATCGAATGTGACTCAAGTTTTTGATCTCAAAAATTTTATACCATTTGAAAGTTATAGTTATTTTCAATCAGTCTATCAACCAGGACTAAAAAGATAAGAAGTACGTGTATGTCTGACCACCTTAAACACAATCAAACGATAATATTTTTTTACAAGATTATAGATATAATTAGTAGAATCATGTCCGGATGTGACACATATTTTTTTAATATTTTTTTCCATGTAAATAATTAATTATTATTTTTCTTCTAAAAATTTTCCAAAATATAAAAGCTCTCGTGTCTGACCACCTTAACTTAGTCTAAACTTCATCAAATTGTATTTTTTTTTATTTTTTTCTTGTGGTAGGTGAAGCATAGAATGTGAAATATGTTGGATATTTAAAAAAAATGTTATACCATTTGAAAGTTATAGTTATTTTTCAATCAATCTACCAATTAGGACTTCTTTTTACATCGCCACTTTCTGGCATACAATGATCCTACACATACTCTGTATACAAATAAATATACATATTCTTAAATTAAATTAATATTTTTGAAAATGTATATCATGTAATTGATCATGTACCTATCCTTACTCTTAATAATGTAGGTTAGGTTAAATGTTACAATAAGGAATGTATAGATATTATCAAAACAAATAAAATATATATTAGAGAAATACATTTATTTAAAAAATGTAGTTTAAAAAAAATTATAATGACTACACAAATTTCATAGATGACCGATGAATTTATAGGCAAGGTGCTCATATCATTAAGGGGGGAGAATTTTATCTTTAAGCATTTGGAGGTCATAGAGGAAAGAAATAGGTTGAAAGCTAAACTTAGTATGCAAAATGAAAAGTTGTCATCAATAAGGTAAAAAAGTTTAAGACTATAATGCTGATTTAGAAAAGGTAGTAGACTATTAGAATAATTGAGAGGGGGAGGGGTGAATTATTGGCCTTCAAAATAATTCTAAAAGATCCAACCAAAAAAATTATATCTCAAATACAATACCCTCTAGTTATCTTACAGTCCCCAATCATCAAGATGTATACCATAAATGATTCTAACAAATATAAACTGCTTGGTAAGATATATTGTTATCTTTTCTAGTCTTTACTAAGTAGTAGTAAATAAGCTTAGTGTTTAACCGATCAATCCAGTTTAAATAATTCTTAAAGAAAAATATCAATGCAATGAAACATATACACATTTGAGACATAGATTTTTAACGTGGAAACCCAATGTTGGGAAAAACCACCTGGGACCGGTAAACCAAAATATTTTCACACTTCTGAAGTGAGCTTGGTGAAGAGACAACATTGTTAAAGGTTACAATCACACTGTTATGTGTGACCTTGTTAGAGGATTTAAAACTAACAGTTTATCTTTTGACCTAACACTCACTATGTTGTCAACAAGAAAACCTTTTGATACTCTTGAGTATCTCAATACAATAAGGACTGTTAAATCCCACTCGGTTAAGAGATTTTATGAATCAATGGTTAAACTGATACAATAAATGATTTGTTCAAAATACAAATTTAACTTGCTGATATTCAGATCTATTGTTAGTCCAATAATACCTCTCTGATCAATATGATCTTTAGTTCCTTTTCTCTCTTCCTTTGTTCTGCTCGATGAATGCTCTGTCCTTTGTTGCTTGGTGTTTGCAGAATTCCTTGGCTTTGTTCTTCAACGTGTATGATTAGATCAGCATGGAGACTTCTATCTTCACCAAAATTATACTCAACATTCCTCTTGTTTCTAATAAATTCCTTGTCTCTTTACATCAACATGATTAGCCGCTCAATCTCCTTATTTTTGTTGTAGATCACTTCTTGATCCGTAAAACTCACGATGCTTCTTTATCCCGTAAAGCTCTGCTTTAATTTTATTCTATAAATCTCCCCGTGATAATTGTGAATAAAATGTTCTTTAAATATTCTTCTATGCTTTATTTTAACTGATCATTGAAGATAAATCAATCAATCAGTCAATCCATAAATATAGCTTTGCCAGCTAAGTATTTTTGTAATTCTTTAACTCCAGTTCTGATCAGTCATTAACTCTAGTTATGCTCAGTAACAAATTCATTTTACTGTGGTGCTCAGTATACACTTGCTCAGTTTACACTATGAACTGTTAGAATAGTCCCAAAGGATAATTGAGAGGGGGGGTGAATCAGTTATCAATAACTTTAATTCTTTTTACTTCTTTAACTTCAGAATACAATAAAGTAAATGCACATTCAGATAAAATGGTACACAACACACAATTTGACTATGGGGAAACCGAATAGTAAAAACCCTGGTGGAAATTAGCACCCACAATGAACTATACTTGTTTATAGTAATCCCTGTTAGAAGATCTTGCAACCCTGTTAGGAGTTGTTCTTTACAAAGCAATAAGTATAGTGACCTGGTTAAGGGTCTGACCCTGTTA
>MU224313.1:1354239-1389246 GCA_018584345.1 Thuja plicata | reverse complement strand
TTCCTTTTGTCTATTAGTAGCATCATCCTTTGCAAGGTCTTTCAAAGATGGAATAACAACTTCTTGTGTAGCTATCTCAAAGATCTCAAAGCCAACACACTGTAGATGTGTTATCATTTTTTTTTTCAATCCAGATAATTTTCTCCATCGAACTCAGGACTTTCTTTTCTGAAGTAAGACATCTGATCTACCTTAAGCTGTTAGGCTTCTTCTCCAAGGCACTTGGCTCTGATACCAATTGTTAGAATAGTCCTAAAGGATAACTGAGAGGGGGGGTGAATCAGTTATCAATAAATTTATTTCTTTTTATTCTTTAACTTCATAATACAATAAAGTAAATGCACCTTCAGATAACACAGTACACAACACACAATTTGATTATGGGGAAACCAAATGGTAAAAACCCCGGTGGGAATTAGCACCCACAATGAACTATACTTATTTATAGTAATCCCTGTTAGAAGATCTTGCAACCCTGTTAGGAGTTGTTCTTTACAAAGCAATAAGTATAGTGACCTGGTTAAGGGTCTGACCCTATTAGGAGTCTTTTACAAATAACCCTGTTAGGGGTGAGGACTCACTGTCCAAAAGATCACTACTTCAATGGTGAAGGCTACAACCTTCTGTAGAACAGATGTGCACTATATCTGATGATGAACTTTAGAGTAGACCTGTTGTCTTGATCAGTTCCAATGTATTGTAATCTTCTTCTTCTTCTTCTTCTTCACATAGACTCTTGATGAATGAACCACAACTGATATTCTGCTTTGTACATTTTCTGTCTCTTTTCATATCATTCACACTTAGTGTATCACAAATAACTTTCTATAAGTATATTCCTCAAAGTATGAGATCATGGGACCTATAATACAACTCTTCATAACATCTTTGTCAGCTTCACTAAGCACGCAAGCAATATTAAGTCTGCGCAACACAAATTGAATAGACGTGACGCTTCACTAAGTCGGCCTCACCAAATTAACTCTAACTTTGTAATCTTCTTGAAACATGTTAGGCACCTTTAGATAAAAACCATCAACTCATGACTAATCATGAATATACACATGCATATCCTGAAGATAGGTGCAACTAAAGAAACATGTTACATACGTCGGCTCTAAACAGATACTCTTCCAGAACTGTAACTGCCAATAACAAAATTACACAACTTGACTCAAACATCATATCTGGATCTGCGTGTATAAACATAACATAATAAACATGTCTACAACATTTATCTAACCATGCAAGGCTTGATATTATCATTCTGATAAGTACATACAAAATCACTACTGTGTATGATATGTTGTCATCAATGACAAACATACAATCAATCAACTGCATAGAAACAAATCTCCAACATGAACTACTTGGGGTTCATTGCCACTCAATGCATACATAGGTTTTATTTTTTATCGATAACATAAACTTTGTCTTTTCAGATCTTCAAGTTTGTGACAATATGTGTATGAACAATCAGACTATATGAAGTTGATATCAATGAAAATACATTTACTAATTTAATGTATTGCATTTATTTTTGCAGCTCGGTGATCATCAACTTATCATCTTCAAACATTCAATTAGTTATAGTTCACCAATCTCTTCATTTGGCATTGATGGCAACATACTATGAAATATGCAATGTAAAACTTGCCATAACATACCAAAATTATTGTTCTATAACCAATTCAAATATATGAATCTCAGTAAGCCCTTTAAGCTTATATTTGATTCTAATGTGTGCTCTCCCTTTCTTCATTCCATTCAATCGATAGGTGTAGCAATTCTCTCATCTGATTATGTCTCTCCCTTTCTTGTAGAATCTCTTCTCCCTTTTCTGGATAGATATGCAGTGTTAACTCTTTCTAATTCTCTCCCTTTGATGGATGGTTACTTCATTAAAATCTCTCTCTTTAGATGTTCTTCTCCCTGATGGATATTTTATATTTCACTGAATATCTCTCTCCCTACAACAATGGAAAAAAAAATATACAGCTCTGTAGTAGCCAACAATCTTTGTCTCCCTTTGAAGATTTTTCTCCCTTTAGTGGATTGATGTGTCATTGTAGCCCATATCTCAGCTTGCATCAACATGATTAATCTTCTGATAATGTGTAGGTTGATTCAGCCTCCAATTCAACTTACTGATTAGTAGACAAGGGAAAAACCCCTAGTCTATTTTGTTGATGCCCGAATTTGTGACTGGCTCCACCAATAGAGATAAGTTGTCACAAGGTACTGGGGTACCGGCCAACTCTGCCTGAAGAGTTTTATCAGAGAATGAATTATCCTAGCCTCCAAGCACATGGTAGTCAGGTCTCGATGGTACGGGGGAGCTAAGTTGGGCAGGTGACTATTGTGTGAGGGGATATCTAGTTTTTACTCATCTTCTCAAAGATTTCAAAAGGGATGGGGTTTCCTGCAAGCATTTGGATTATCAAATAAAACTCAAAAGATCGATCAAAGTTAGATATATGTTTCTACCTATAGTTATGCAATATATATTCAAACATCAAACAATGCTCCAATGCAACAAACTACACTAAATACCAAATACATAAATAACTAGTGATTCACATTCATTTAGTAGCAAGGATAGATAAGATCATTAATATAAACTAAAACATAGGAGAAAAGGACATAAGAAAACATATTTCACAAAAGATGTTTGCTAACTTTAGAGATCAGAACAATACAACACTTGGCCATAAGATGTTCCTTCTTCTTTCATTAACTCAAAAATATTCCAACATCACTGGCGAATACAATCATGGCTCCAAGGGAGCATTCTAAGCTACTGAGAACAACTGAAAGTAAAATTTTATGCTTCTATTACTTACTGGACTGCAAAATCATCAATTTCTCTGACCTTTATTATGGCGTCGCACTTCTTATTTATACACAAATTTGACCTAAAATCTAACCTAATCTAATTGTACACTTGCCAAATATAATACATTATATTGTGGCTAGTACTACTTGCACCACTTACGATCACCTCAAGATATGTAGAGGTCTGAAAAGTTACAAGAAGAAGATAAGAGGAGTAATCTGGAAGAATCAGCCTAGAGAAGAGTGTCGAGGTACTTATGGAAGAAATCTAATCATCCCAGTATCCTAGGATACATGCCTCATAAATGCAAATTTTAGCTCCCTATCTTTGATGTGCACTAGGTAGTTAATGCAAGAGCAGTGCCTCAGGGGAATCACCTGTCAGAAACATCCTATCTTCCTGACCCATCACTATCTGGATCACCTACAATCTGACCTTTATTAATTGCTAACAGTGATTGGTTGGCTCTAGGGAACCTAGACATAGATCACTGTGAATGAATACAAAACTTTGGACCCAGAATTCTGGAATCTGGGAGCTTATGCTCAAAGAATAATGAATTTGCAAAACTTCTCCCTGTTGGCAGAAATCTCTAGAGATTGGAGAATTTTATTGTTCCTTGTTCTTTTTGAAGGCCTCCAAAATCTAGATGATTCCATCCTCATCTACATCCATAATGCATTCTCAGCGGTCGTTGACAACCCCAAATTGCTCGTCAACATCGCTGGCCCCCTCCTTGAATTTTGTAGCTACCTTCACTGCATCTTGGTTAGGCATCACATTTTCCCTCTTTCAAAATCCCCAGAGGACCGGTACCGTGACTCCATCAACTCATCAAATTTACTCAATACAAAATCTTCCGAAGCATAAGTCCTGGTGGTGAAGGGATCAACTTGCAAAACCCTAGTTACAAATGTTGTATATGAATTCAAAGAATTTTGGACTTCTGGGATTCTATTCTTAAGGTTCACTACCAGTTCCTTTCCCTTCTCAATTTAGAGATCAAGTCTGAAGTGTTTGATCTGGAGGAACCCAAAGGGTTCATCTCCCAAAATACTTGTTTCTGTGACGACTTCCTCCCCAAATTTCATCATTTCCTCTAGTTCAGACCTCCACTCTTTATAATTTTCCATTTCTTTCTCCCATAGGGAGACGACACCATTCACCTGGCCCAAAATTTTGTTGGCTTGATAGAGATCCGGGAGTGTCGTTGCCAAGAACTGCCTTACGAGTGAGATCTACTCAATGACCCACCCATCCATAACTTGTTCTTTCTTCTTCATGGCCCTTAGAGTATCAATGTCACCCTGCAAGAGTGGTGTTCCAGATGTGGAGGATTTTGGATAGATCTCGGCCAGTGGGTGTGTTAATTTTGCAAGAAGCCCGAGGAGATTTACATTATTTTCTTTTTCCTCCTTCAGCTTCTATGCATGCTTGTCATATTAGGCTTCAATTGCCCAGGTAACCTCTTTCAATAGGTTCAATTCCCCCTATTTGTCTCTCCTCCAGCCCAAAGGAACCTCGATGATATTATATTCTTTGGCTCTTACAGTTGCAGCTTCCGCATCTGGGGAAGGCCTTGCTACTACTGGGATGGTACTTCCTCCTGGACCGGTCCAAAGGTTATGGATGGTCTGGGCCTTCTTAGGATTTTGAGCCTCTTGGTTCTGGGCCATCATTTTGGCAAGAGAGAGGGGAACTCTCACTACTGTCAGGGCCTTCCTTTTTATCGACTCTACTATCTACTATGGTGGCGGGGGTGGTCTTATGGCTAGGTCTTGAATACTGTAGTTTTCCTCAGGATTTGGTCGCACTCCTTTAGCATCTATAGTTTATGTGGACTCCTTTTCTCTACTCCTAGGATTCCTTGTTTCTCCCACCTTGGTGCCATTTTCATCTATGGTGTTGGGGTCCCTATCTTCCCCAACACCTGTAACATCTACATCCATGTCTACGGGGTTCTCCCTCATGTATTTTTGCTGCTGGTTTTCTTTGGCATTATCCACCGGGACATTCTCCTTTGAGGGCACATCTTCTGTAGGGGGCAAAGGTATCTGGCCTAGATATGGTTGTTGGGCTGTGAAGACTACCTTGCCAAATGTCAGATTCTGGGGTAGCTTATCACCCAGATTAACTAGAGGCATCTGGACCATGACGAATGGGGGTACGGTTGCTCCTGAAGATCTGGTTTCCCCAGCCATTCTCAACTTCTCATCTTGTGTTTCCCTTTCCTTTGTCTCATTACCCAGGACCAGTGTTTCTTCTATACTTAGTATATTCACCAATTCTTCTTCTTGCTCCTCTTCTTTCTCTTGCTGCTGGACTTCTTCTTTTGGAGAAATTTCCTTCTCTTGCATTCTCCCTCCCCAGGGATATTTTCTGCCTCTTGCACAGCTATCACTTCTACTTCCCTCTTGACATCTTCATGCAGATTTACCAGATCTTTGGTCTAGAAGATGTTGTCAAAATTTTCATCGGGAGGGGAGGCCTCTAGTTGATCCTCTACATCAGGGTTGAAAGGGATAACCTCCATGTGAATGTTTCCCAATTGCCTGGGGCTTACATCTGCGCTTAGTGGAGGGTTATCCACCCTTGGCTTTTTTCTTCTTGTTTACAGCGAGAGCCTAACATCCATGATAGCTGCATTATCATCCTCTATGTTCACCACCCATCTCATTAGTGCTTCAAGTGATGGTGGGCCTGAAGGGAGGGCAGATCCCACTGGAGTAACTAGAAGGGCGAGAGAAATCCTTGTGCTCACTGTTTCTCCTAGCTACCTAGATGATTCAAGTTGGGTGTGGATTTGTTCCATAATAGGTGGTGCAACTGATGGCGGGGTTGGGGCCCAGGTGCTCTCCTTCACTTTCCCCTTATCTCTGCCCTACCCAACCACTTTAGAGGTCAAAGAGGACCCCCACAAAATTGGACCCCAACGGGTGCTTTTCTTGCACACTTGTGCAAAATATTCATGGCTGCGCTGCACAGTGTCCTGGGTGATGTCCTCAATTGTTAAAGTCTTGGGGTGTCCCAATCCACCAGAGGGAGATCCATCTTATCGATCGCATGTGTTTTGTAGGATGGGTCCTCTAAGGGCCCACTATCTAAAAAAACCTTTGGAAAGGTCTGAAGGTCGAGGCTCACCATCATCCCTTTGGTCATCCTCTTGTATTTCTAGCCCCAGACATCAAAATAATCTTGGCATTCCACCCAAAAATTGTCCATGTGAGGCTCGTGGAGTGTGGATGCACGGGGCAGTGCCACATTTATATTTCCAAGTGGGTCAAAATTATTCCTCGCCAGGTAGAACTTGGCCAGCCCCAGACTCTTCAATTCATTATCAGCCTCTTTAGCCGCAGCAAGGCTGCAAGAATAGTTCTCGCAAGTGATCGGGAATGGGATGGAGGTAAATTTATTCACTCCATATAATGCATGAAGCTCTAGGATTTTCCTGTAGAACTCCATCAAAATAATCCTATCCCTACAATGCTTGGGGAGTAGGTAGGGCTTGCCGAAAAACCTGGTCACCCAAATATAAGAATGTTCATGAAATTAAATGAAATAATTGTCATATGTACTCACCAAGGCCATAGCCTCCTTTGATGGCTAGTAACCGGCATCCTAAGATGGTATCAAAATGTTGAAGTAAATGAATGTGTCATTTACTCAACAAAAATTGGGGAAGTTGGCTTCCCATTAAATTTGGGGATAATGATCCCAAGGAGCACTCTGGCTGGGCCTAGTCCCAAGGATGCCCACTATAACTAAACCCCAAATTCTAGGTCTTTGTTGTGCCAATGCCCATAACACATATGAATTCCTGTATAACTTTGATGTCTGGCTAACGTTGTTCAACTAAAAATCTACATGATTGGCAACAATTGTTGCCCAGTCAAAATTCAGCCCATTGGCGGAGATGCCATACAAGAAGTACTACATCCATGGTGAGAAATCTTGGCCATGAGATTCTCTAAAGACCCGACATAAGAAGATGATCGCTGCTTGATTATTTTCTTTGAAATCTGCTCGAGGGATCTCCAACTTCATCTTATTGCAGTCTTTCTGTGGTGTCTTAAGCCAATGGTTATTTAGATGCTGCCAGGCGAGCTGTGGAACTTTGTCAAAATCCTGCAGTGAGGTGGCGCAGGAGATGACAATAGAATTGGAGAACTAGGGGATTCCTAGCCCTGAAGAAAATGTAGCAGCATCCAAAGATGCTAAGAGTGTTGGATAGCCCGTTGGAAGGGTAGCAGAAAGTATAATGGCCTAGATAGTGGTGTTGTAATGCTTGGCCAGAGTTAGGATCAAATCTGGGCCCTGCACAAAGTAGGGGAAGTAGACTGCTTTGATGATGCTAGAGGCAGCCACATTCTTCGCCATATTATCTCTAGCTGAACGCTAGGCAAACATTGTTCTGATTATGCCTTGTAATCTAGCCCAGGGTTTGACCTTAGTGTAGGTGACTAGCTGCAACTTAGAACCCACCTTGGATCCTATGATGACACCATCCTTTGGATATTTGGATGTGAGCGGGAGTTTTTCCAATGTCCTCTTGGCCTTTGACTTGGTGGCCACTCTTGTTAAGGTGGTTGGAAGTTTTAGACTTCCGGGAGGAGAAGCTACCTCATACATGTTGATTGATGATCGTTGATAACCTGCAAGACCAGACAACCGTCAATACAAGTAATTAAAATAAAATAAGTTCCAGGTTCTAGATATTTCATCACCATTTCACACCTGTTCAAAAAGACGTTAGCTTGCATCAAATCCTGGGAATGTAACAGATAATAAGTTACTTTGGATTTGATCAACACCCGTGGATTCCATGGATTCTTGTCTATGTGATAATGTGATGGAGGTCGTGGGATTACGTGGAACCCAGAGTCTGGAGAAACTAGTCGTTATTGAAATGACTAGGTAGTGAGCCATACTGGGCTGACGTGGGTTGTCGTATGGTCATGCAATAAATGGCGTAATGGCATTAAAGGTGACAAATTTCTTGACACGGAGGGAATGATTGCAACTTGGGATGATTTTAAATGCTTGTACGTGGGGGAATTTAATCCTGCCATCAATGCCGAAGTGACGGGAGGAGAGAGAAAATCTGTAACTCAAACATGCGAGGTGCCGAGTTTGAGTCTAGCAAGAACTAGGTGGGCAAGCTTGAATTGGGTTCAACGACATGGAGAGCACATTGAACTTACCACAGGATGGGTCAGAAATGACAGAATACACAGGCCAAGCATCCAGACTTAGAGAAAACTATACAAACTGCAAGCTATGTACATTATTTACATAGGAAGCTGAAGAATGGTGGAATTTATAGAAAACACGGCTAACTAACCTATAGAATACCAACCTCTTGCAGGATTTTACAACCATTTACACTATTTACAATAATTTACAACTATTTACACTATTCTACAACTTATTTACACAGAAAATTACATTATTCACTAATGTACATAACACATAGTGCATGAAAGGTGGACAACTTTCCTATAAAACCATCCCACCAATGAGAGGTGATGACGAAGACCAGAAGACAGAAAGCAAACAAAGAGAAACAAAACCAGAGATGAAAAGAACAAAGAAAATAGAAAAGAGAACGAAGAACTAGAGGGGCCTACCTTAAACACTGGGGATGCAAAGGGAAGGGCACGGGAGGTGCTCTATAAAAATATAGCTTTACGAACCATGAACACACTAAAGACCCTACAGGATAACTGGAGGCACACACAAGCTCAAACAACAACTTCATCGTTAAACACTCGAAGCAAACATACTTAACTCACTGGTAATTTGCACAAATCATTGTTAATCACTCTTAATTCCCTGAGGGTAATTTGTTCACGATAAATGTAAAAATGACAAGTGAAACCCCATTTATACCCTTAGGTGAAAATGCACCACTCCCTTCTGCAAGTTCTGAGAAAAAGACAAACCTCTGGACTCTGGGCCTGGGGATCCCATGCAACCACACCCTCTAACTAAAGAGGAAGTGATGAAAAAGAATCTTGGAGTCTAGAATCCAGCTGGCACAAAAAAACAAAACACTCTGGGACTGGGTCCCAGAGCAAGGAAGACCAAAAGGGAATGCAATAATGGCTACGCAGAGGCAAAGGCCGGAGAAAAACAAAAGAATCCAAAAAGCACAAGGAAGAACCAAAAATGAAAAGGGGGACCCAACATTTCGCCCACAAAATGTAGGGATGGGTATGCAGGGCATAACATATTCCTTAGGTACTCGTATGTATCTTTTGGCAATGGTTTTGTGAATATGTCTATTAGTTGTTCTTTGGATTGTACATATTCTAGTATCACATGTTTCTCTTGTACTTGTTCCCTCAAGTAATGATACTTAATATCTATGTGCTTTGTCTTGGCATGCATCATAGGATTCTTTTAAATGTTTATAATACTTGTATTATCACAATAGATAATTACTGGGTCAATAATTTCCTCATTCATACCTTTCAACAATTTCTTGATCCATGCAATATTAGAGCAATTTACAGCAGCAACTACATATTCTGCTTCTGCAGTTGATTGAGATATGCATCCTTTATTTTTACTTATCCATGTGACAAGTTTGTTACCCATAAATAATGCTCCTCCTGTAGTGCTCTTTCCATCATCTATGTTTCTAGCCCAATCAACATCAGTATAAACTTGTAGCTCAAATTCGCCTTCTTTATTGTAACACAAACCATAGTCTTCAGTATTCTTCAGATACCTCAAAATTCTTTTAACAACAGTCATGTGTGATTCCTCAAGATTAGTAGAGAATCTTGCAACTATACCAACTGAATGTGCTATATCAAGTCTAGTGTGTACAACATACATTAGTTTTCCAATCATAGATCTATATAAGGTATGATTTGCCTCAATTGTCTTTTATTCCTATGTTAATTTGCATCTGGTTGCCATAAGTGTTCCAACTGGTTTTGAGTCTTCCATCTTGGATATCTTTAGGACTTCTTTGATGTATTTGGATTGTGTGATGTAGATTCCTTAATCCTGTTGTAGAATCGGTAAGCCAAGAAAAAAATTGATCTCTCCAAACATTGACATTTCAAATTATTTTCTCATTTCATTAGAAAATGACTTGCATAGCATATTATTACCTCCAAATATGATATCATCAACAAATATCTCAGCAATCAAAACTTCATCATCAGTATCTCCTTTCAAATATAGATTACTATTGTCACTTGTTCTAACAAATCTAATACTAATGAGATAAGAGTGAAGTCTTTCATACCATGCTCTTGATGCTTGTTTCAATCCATACAAGGCTTTGTGTAGTTTACAAACCATGTTCTTCTTTTTAGGATTAAGAAACCCTTCAAGTTGTTCAATGTATGCCTCCTCTTCTAGTATTCCATTTAGAAATGTAGGTTTAACATCCATTTGATATACTTTGAATCCTTTAAAAGAAGCATAAGCAATTATAATTCTTACTCCTTCTAGTCTATCAATGGGTGCAAAGGTTTCTCCATAGTCAATACCTTCTTCTTGTGCATACCGTTTGCATACCGGTCTTGCTTTGTTCCTTGTGACTTCTTCATTCTCATTAAGTTTGTTTTTGAAAATCCATTTGGTGGTAATGACATTTTTGTCACTCGGTCTAGGTACTAATGTTCATGTTTTATTATTCTCAATCTGTTAAATCTCTTCATTCATTGCACTAACCCATTCTTGATTCTCAAGTGCAACATTAACAAATTTAGGCTCAAAATCACAAATCAAACATCTAGTGTTAAGAGAATTACTCCTTGTTCTCATTCCTTCTCTTTTGTCTCCAATGATCTGGTCCTATGGATGGTATCTTCTGACATATTTAGCAAGTACAGGTTCAGATCTTTGTTCTTTAGTTTGATCTTCATTTTGATCTTCATCGTGATCTTCATTATCACTCGGTTCAACATTGTCAACATTTTCCTGATTCTCGGTGTGTGCAGCCTATTTCTCGGTTGCATTATTCTGTCACTCAGGAAAGGTGTCAGGTTCTTCAATATAGAAATTTTTTTTGTAATCTTCAGGTTCCTTTCTGTTTTCCTTATCATTTTTCTCAGAAAATTCATCCAGTTTAACATTTTCACTTTCAATGATTTTGTTAGAAGATTTATTCAGGCATTTATAAGCTTTTATTTTAGTAGAATGTCCTAGAAATATTCTTTCGTCACTTTTAGAGTCAATTTTCCCATTTCTATCATCTTTTAGTATATAACATTGATTTCCAAAAATTCTAAAGTAACTCACATTTGGTGTGTATCCATACCATAGCTCATAAGGTGTCTTATTTGTGTCTTTCTTCAATTGAACTTGGTTCAGTGTGTAGACAACAATACTTAAAACTTCTCTCTAGAATGTTTACATGATGCCTTTTTCAATCAGCAGTGTTCTGGCATAGTCAACAATTGATCTATTCCTCCATTTAGCAATCATGTTTTGTTGTGGTGTTCTCAGTGCAGAAACTAGTCTTGTAATCCCATGCTCATTAAAAATTTTAGTGAATTCCTCATAAATAAATTATCCTCCTCTATCTGATCTTAAACATTTCCGTTCCTTTCCACTTTGTTTCTCAACTTTAGATGTATACCATTAGAACATCTTAAATGATTCAGATTTCTCTTTTAAGAACATGACAGTCATCATCCTAGAATAATCATCAACATATAGAATAAATTATATATCACCATAATAGCTCTTTGTTCTCAATGGTCCACATAATTCAGTATGGACTAACTCCATAATAGCATTAGATGTGTAGGTTTTTCTCTTGAAACTAGACTTTGTCTTTTTTCCTATTTGACAATACTTGCACATAACATGGTCAGGCTTTGAAATACTCGGTAAGCCTCTCACTTTTCTTTTCGTACTTGTTTTAACCATGTTGTCAAAATTCACATGACATAACCTTTTATTCCACAACCAAACGTCTTTATTTCTAACCAATAAACAAGTGGTCTCAATGTCATCAAGATAGAATAGATTACCTTTTGTTTGTTCACTAGTACCGATCAACTTTCCTTTTTCATTATAGATCCTTGCCTTTTGTTCTTAAATGCAACTCGATGTCCTATGTTGTTTAGCTGTGAAACACTCAATAAATTATAGTTAAGTCCTTTCACCCAATATATGTTTTCACATTTGATCAGATTATTCAACATGATGGTACCTTTTCCTTCAACTGGGCAAGGTGAGTCATTACCCATATTAACTGATCCACCATTATAATATTCAAAAGTTTCAAACTTTTCTTTATCTCCAGTCATGTGATGAGTACAAACACTATCAATAATCTAGAAATCATTTTTGCTAACTTTAGATATGAGTTCTGTTTCAACATACATTTCTTCTTCATTTGAATCATCCTTCATAGAAACAAATACTACCTCAATATCTTCATCAAAATCAATGTTAGAATTTTCAAGTTTGTTCTCAGCCAAGTAATAAGCCTTCTTGCCTTTGTCCTTGTAATCTCGATTATCTCTTATGTCAGAGTGTCGGTTGATTCTGTATTCTTTGCAATTAAAATAGACCAATGGTAATTTACCTTTATATCTTCCTTTACATCTATGTAATCTCCTAGCCATTAGTGCTTCAAGTTTATCAAGTTTTTTTCATCACTATCACTATCACTATCAATATCATTTCTGATAGTGTGTTTGTTACTATATTTGCTTATTTTAAGAGAAGATTTGAATGCTGACTCAATAGTAGGTAAGACACTGTTATCATAGTTGTTCATCTCAAATGAAATAAGTCTACCAATCAAACTATCAATAGTAACATTGTTACTAGCTACTGCTCTCATTTCTTGAATTGCAGATACTCTAATAGCATAAATAGGTAGTAAGGTTCTCATAATTTTACTTACAACTATTTCTTCCTCAAGCAATCATCCTACTCCACAGTTAGCATTAACAAATTCTTTGATTATGTCACTGTATTGAGTGATGTTCTCTCCTTTCACTCTCAGGTCATCAAGCTTTCCTCTTAGGCTTTCAGCACATTTACATCTCCTCCATGTACTAGCTTGAGTTTGTCCCACATTTTCTTTGCAGAGGTGCGTGATTTCACATTTTCAAATTCAGCATCGGTTAGTGAAGAATCAAGTTCTATCATCATAGAATTGTGTTCATGTTTCTCTCTTAATTGATCAAAATTCAAAGGTCCAGTAGGTGCAACATATTCAGTATCCAAGTATTGTGTGACGTCATTTACAATACCTGATAGATGAAGTCTTATCTTAATTTTCCATGATGCAAAGTTTTCCTTGTTCAACTTAGGGACATCCCTTTTACTCATGTTTTGATCTTTAGCTTAAGTCCCTTTAAAATTTTCATCCAAGCACCAAAGCTCTAATACCAATTGTTAGAATAACTGAGAGCAGGGGGTGAATCAGTGCCCTTAAAAATAATTCCAAAAGATCCAACCAAAAAAATTATATCTTAAATACAATACCCTCTAGTTATCTTACAGTCCCCAATCATCAAGAAGTATGCCATAAATGATTCTAACAAATGTAAACTACTCGCTATGATATATAGTTTATCTTTTCTAGCCTTTTCTGAGTAGCATTAAATAAAATTTGTGTTTAACCGACCAATCCAGTTTCAATAATGTATAAAGAAAAATATCAATGCAATGAAACATATACACATTTGACACATATTTTTAACATGGAAACCCAATGTTGGGAAAAACCACCTAGGACCGGTAACCCAAAATATTTTCACTCTTCTAAAGTGATATCGGTGAAGAGCCAACTCTGTTAAAGGTTACAATACACACTGTTAAGTGCGACCTTGTTAGAGGATTTAAAAATAAAAGTTTGTCTTTTGACCTAGCACTCACTATGTTTTCAACAAGAAAACCTTTTGATACTCTTGAGTATCTCAATACAATAAGGACTGTTAAATCCCACTCGGTTAAGAGATTTTCTGAATCAAAGGTTAAACTGATACAGTAAATGATCTTTTCAAAATACAACTTTAACTTGCAAATATTCAGATCTATTTTTAGTCCAATAATACCTCTTTTATCAATATGCTCTTCAGTTACTTTTCTCTCTTCCTTTGTTCTACTCAGTGAATGCTCTGTCCTCTGTTGCTTGGTGTCAACAGAATTCCTTAGCTCTTTTCTTCAGCCTGTATGATCAAATCTGCATGAAGACTTCTATCTTCACCAGAATTATACTCAACATTCCTCTTGTTGGTAATGAATTCCTTGTCTCTTTATATAGACATAATTAGCCACTCAATCTCCTTGTTTTTTTCATAGATCACTTCTTGATCCATAAAACTCACCATGCTTGCTTTATCCCGTAAAGCTCTTCTTTAGTTTTATTCTACAAATCTCTCCATGATAACTGTGAATAAAACACTCTTTAAATCTTCTTGTATGCTTAAGTTTAACTAATCATTGAAGATAAATAAATCAATCAGTCAATCCATAAATATAGCTCTGCCAGCTAAGTAGTTTTGTCGTTCTTTAACTTCAGTTTTGATCAGTCATCAACTCTAGTTATGCTAGGTAACAACTTCAGTTTACTACAGTGCTCGGTATACACTTGCTCAGTAACATTTTCTCGGTTACTGTTGTGCTCGGTTTACACTGTGAACTACTTGGGGTTCATTGTCCGTCAGTGTTCACTTTCACTCGGTGTATATAGAATTTTTATATGTTTTACCGATAACATAAACTTTGTCTTTTCAGATCTTCAAGTTTATGACCATATGTGTATGAACAATCAGACTATATCAAGTTTTCATCAATCAAAATACATTTATTAATTGATTTAATGTCTTGCATTCACTTTTGTATCTTGGTGATCATCAACTTATCATTTTCAAACATTCAATCAGTTATAGTTCATCAGTAGTGTTGGCAAATAGATTTGTCTCCACTTTAATCAAAATCTATATTGACCCTATGCCTCTTTGAAGACAAATAATGCTACAATAATTGGGTAAGCATGAGATAATTTCTTCCCTCTAAATTAGGTAAGGTACAACTCCCTCTCAGAAATATCCAATGAATTTGCAAACTAAATACTAACACATGTACTTTTGACCCGAAAGCACGTAAGGATCTCTTAAATACTCTTGGGTATCGAGGTATTTTTTAGGAATTTCAAACATAGAATATAAAGCTAAATAAAAGCATAGTTCCTTCAACTATCTTGAAATTAACTTCCTATGAAACTAAAAAAAAATTTATTTGGAAAGATTGATGATCACCGTGCATTTACGAATGTTTAGAAAGATTGACGATCACCGTGCATTTACGAATAACACAGAGCAAGAAATATACTAATTCACAAAGTAATCAATATACCATGAGTTTAAATACACAGATTCAAACTAGGCCTTGTATTAAATTATTATGCTTGTATAGAAAAAAGTCTAAGACAAATACAAATTATTGTATCTTCCCATTAAATTCTTTCCAAAATAGAAAAGCTAAACTTAAAAAGCTACTAAACTAAGTCTAATTCTAAAAATTCTATCCCTTTGAAAGTTCTATGCTCCAACATATATAGTTTAGCGATCTCAAGAGGCCTCCCTAAAAACTCGACCTCTTAGATCAACTAAAAAGAAACGGTTACAAACCAATAACTAAATAAAGCAAGAGTTTAAAGACATTTGTCCCATAATAAAAAATAACTTAAAACATAAAATCGTGGCATGTTTCTAGCTACTTCTCTTTAGACATGGCTTCCCGAACCAGCTTCCAGCTCCTGAATGTGCTCACCAGATCTTGGATTGGATGAGAGTGTAAACCCTTCAGACCAATCAAATTTTCTTGGCATGCATTATTTTCCTACTTAAGCTCCCAGATCTTCTCTAGTTGTCTGGGTAACTGCCCTCTATTCAGGTACAACATAGATTCTACATTGGCTACCTTGGTAAAATCCTGAGCTGTTGGTTCTTCTTTTTCTCAGATACTATTCATAGTATCTTCAAAGATTTTGATCATGGCATCTGCATTCATGCTCCCTTCTTCAAACTGGAGGATACCCGACGGGTTTACCACTTTGATATCCTTCAATGCATTAGTGTGCATTTTCTTGATTTCCTTTTTCATGGCGTGCAAGCTTGAGATAACAGTTCTGAATAAAGTACCTTTCAAGCTCAAATTATTTTTCAATATGAACAACATGCAAGCATCCACCACTTTCATCAGATTTTCTGACAAGAATTTTGTCACTCCATATTCTGCTATCTCAAAAACCCAAGATACGATGGCTATGCACTTTTCTTCATCTAACTCCCATCCTGGAATTAAGGTCTGAACTTCTCTAGTCAACACCTCTCCTTCTGCATAGGTGGTGATGAAATCCTGAATAAACTTGCTTCCTTCCAATATGACACCACTGACCTAGTTTTTCATTGCATCCATTAGGGCTCTGCCCTGTTGCATTTTCTGCCGCAAATGTTTACTATCTGTTGAATTGGGATCAAAGTCCTGTGGAGATTGAGCCAGAGGCAGTGCCCCAACAGCACTGAGTGAGCTAAGAAATTCAGCCATCATAACCGCGAGCTTTTTGATAAATCACAT
This sequence comes from Thuja plicata, assembly GCA_018584345.1. NCBI lineage: Eukaryota > Viridiplantae > Streptophyta > Pinopsida > Cupressales > Cupressaceae > Thuja > Thuja plicata. The sequence goes on along the minus strand of MU224313.1, from coordinate 1,372,841 downwards.
TTTTCTTTGCCATCCTTTTGAGATTGGCCAAGCATGTGGTCCGCTGAAAATTTGAACAAGTGATCCCTGGTATCTCTGTCCAATACATCGAATTCCATTTTCGTAACTTCAAAATCTTTTGCCTCAAGTGCATGAACCCCTTCCCTTTTCTTGAAAGTTGCGATCTCATCGGTCACCTTCCCTGTAGTGGGATCTGTGGTTAGCCTTGCATTATTTTTAACCCTTTTCACCTTTGGGGCACATACGACATACTTAGTAACTATATCTTTGACTGGTAAGGAAATAGGCTTAAAACTGTGTTTTCTGTTCACCGAATCTGTTAGACAAGGCCCGGAACTATGCTAGAAACCAACCTATTATCAATTGTTTTGGAAGGTGTTATGTCCTCCTATTGAACTTCAAGTTTATCAGTAGATGCCTCTTGGTCTTTCTTATCATGTTCAAGTGAGAAAGAGATATCTTCATCGTTGATGTCAATATCAATAGGCTGGAATCTGGAGAAGCCATTTGTGCCCGACTTTGAGACCTCGTTCTCGACCTTGTCCGGGGTGCGGTAGGATGTCCACTAGAGGCTACTTTCATTTTAGATGAAGAAATATTACCTGTACTCTATCGACTTAGGAAAATAAAAATCTCTGTCCTTCGTAGCTGAGACTCCACAACCTAGCTCTGAAAAGAAATAAGTTGAATGACATAATTTAAAGAATTCTCACCCCATTGAAATATAACCAAAGAGATGAATATTAAATGTGGCATGTAGGCTGGCGTAGAGTGAATCTGACAATGTGACGCCTGGTGGTTGCTTCACTTTATAAAACCACTTAAGTCATCATTACTTTCCATTTAATGCCACTACTTCACTCGTGCTGAGATAACATCTGCCTTAACTCACATTTCCAGCTCGGAATTCCCCCATGACTACCATCTCTTCAAGGTTGACCGTACCATTATTTTGATGATTATTGCTCTGATGTGTCACGTCACCTGTCACCTTAGCTTTCACATCAATCTTTGAGTCTATTGAATCTTCCTTTGAAATTCTCTTAACTACTTTGAACCAAGGTTCAAAGAGGTTCGAAGTGGTTCGCCGCCACGTAGTGAGTGGCACGGATCCCACCGGCAATCACCAATGTTAGACCAAAATCTTTGATTTAACTGCTTTGACCTACTTAGAACCGAGATTCAAAGGGGTTCAAAGTGGTTCATGAAGGATCAATAACTACCAACACTTGGCGGAAAGAAGCTGACTTCAACAAGACAAGTTTGAAACATTGAGGTGATTAGCTCAAAGGCAAAGCCGACATTGAAAGACTCTTTGACATAAAATTTTGAAAAGGAGGAAACCGGGCAAGAATTAAATATACCAAAGGGTCAAGGACACTTTTAACATAGCGACTCAAATAGACCCTAACAAGTAGACATAAGCGAAATCAATATATTAAATAGTGCTAACAACATCAAAATGTTGAAAAAAGAATGAGATCTCATTGTACTATGAGACATGATGACCATAATTTTAAAACTAGATGGCACAAGACAAGGAATAGGATGACAACCAAAGAGGACAATATAGACTTTGTGAAAAAACAACTTGGCTCCCTTCAAAAAGAATGAATAATTAAAATGACACTCAACTAACTTTAACTTCTATAAAATTTAATCATTTTTACTCCAAAGTTATTTGGTTAATGTTCATTTATACCCTTTTTTTTTCCTATTCTAAGATAATCTTCTTTAAAATGTTTTGCTATAATTTTACTATTTTCTCACTGTATGGACGCCATATTAAGGGGAGAAGAAAAAATAAACTCCAAAATAAACACTCATTATAAAAGTATGTACTTAGTCATAGACTGGTCGACATTAAAATTGTATTTCTTGTCTAACCTTTCATCCAAACATCTGATTCAAAGAAATTGATAATTTATTGTCGTTTACAAAAAGAAATAAATTTGATCGGCCCAATTTGGCAAATCAATGGATGCGTTAAGAATAACCATAGTGGACTTTTTCTGATATTCATACCCTCTCGACTCTCGAGTCTCTACGATCTGCAAAGGCTGACGTGCATAATTATATTACGTACATAATATTCTTAATAACGTCCTTTGAGATTCGAGTAAGTCTGAAGCATGGACTCTTGTCTGGATGGCAAAAGAATCGAATGTCTACTGTTTAAACGTTTGTTTTTGTCTCCTTTTTTCCCACTAAACAGTCATGGGAACAAAGGGAAATCCGTTTGCTCGCAGGCCCTTTCATGATCTCAGTGTTATTATATTAGAATGGATCAGTTCATGAGAGGGAAACCGAGTAAACAATGGGGTACAATATGCTAAACTATAAATAGTTTTTGAATCCAGATGAGATGATATGATTGGAGATTGTTTCTCGTTTTGATTATTTATTAGTTTATTGTTTTGATTATATATTAGTTTTTGCATCAATGTTTCAGATCAGATTTCATGATCCATCATGAAGGATGAAACATTGCTAGAAGAATGAAAATGGTACATGTTAATAACATGTTTTATACCGTGTGACAAATTTTGGTTTAAATGGTACATTTTAAGTTTTGACTTGTTTACTTGATTCATTTAACATCATGCTAGTCAGTGGGTCTAAGTTTTGACTTGTTTACTTGATTCTTTTAATATCATGCTAATTAGTGGGTCTCATTTTTTTAGGTGGTTTAATTGATATCTTACTAATTAATGGGTCTTACAAGAGAAAATAGTATGATTTTAGATGAACCACCTATGTCAAAATATAGACTGAAGTGTTCATGTGATAATAAGACAAGTAGAATAAGGTTGAAGAAAATATTCTGAATAAATTTAACTTGATAAAGTTTAGAAATTAAAACAAAAAAAAAAATCAAATTATAATACTACAATTTTATTTTAAATTTATTTATAGATATGGAATTCAAGATATTAAAATAAAAATACATTTTAAAATAATAAAAAATTGCGTGTTTCGAGAATCTATTTGTGTTTTTGTCAACTGTGCTCATCATATAAATCATGTAGTAAGATATTTATCATAATAATCTCATAGACATAATAATTATATTCTGAATACCTACCCACCAAGTGATCTGGATTAGAAAGGTTGGTTATAATGTAAGAAAATGTAAGCTAGATAATAGAAAGGCTACTATGTCCACCTTTAGAATGACACATATTTGGAAACTCAAGGAGAAAATTATAGATAAGGTAATTAATTAGGAATACAGTTCTTAAGTAATTATAAGAGTGGTGATTACGAAATCAAAATGATGGAAAAAGATTATATCCTGATGATTCTCATGTTCATATAGGTGGCATCGTATGTAGAAACACCATAGAAGGAATTGGAAGACCGTATAGGGTGGATAGGAGATTAATCTTGTGGTGAAACTAATTTTGGAGTTGGTCCATTAACCAAACAATTTTAGAAGATCACTTACAATCAAGATTTTATGATACACAGAGAAAAGTGAGATTGTGGAGGCCAAAAGATGATTTATTCAAATTGATGAATAAGTTAACCATCAAACTATCTAGATAAGTGAATGGAGTAATGAAATAATTCCTTAAAATGATAACCTAGAACCTAAATCAGGAATAATCTATAAATATAAAAAAGTAACTCCAAGTTTAGCTTATTTTTAATAGAATAAAGGAAGAACTGATTAATCTAACACTCCCTTAAATGTGCAATTGTAAGAGTAGCTAAAAAATCCAAACACAAATGCACAAAGAAAAATATGGGTCTTAGAAACTAAGGGATGATAAGGTATCCATGAACCTGAAAGAATTTTTGTCATAGCCTAATAAAAGGAGAAAAAACATGGGGAAAATCTCCATCTAGAAAAGAAATGCAAACATGAAATAATGGAAATTGAATGAGGCCTTTTGAAGATACCTCGTGAAAATATTGCTTGACCCCAACATCAAATATTTAATGAAGATGACTATAACCTACTCCTTGATAGGAATGCAATCTAAGGTGAGAAAACCATCTTCAACAAACTACTAAAAGAAGTGCATTTGGATCTCAATATGCTTAGCCCTTCGATGCTTCATTAGGTTACAAGAAATATGAATGAAACACTTTTGTCACACCAAATTAAATTTGGACAATCGAGAGGACAATCAGCTTTGCCAAAAACTAAAAATCCTTAAAAGATCATATCTATGGAAGACTAATACAAAATACAAACTTAGCAAGTGCATATCATAATGCATAGAAAATTTATTTTTACAAGACCATAGAATAAGATGAGAAATAAGTAAAAGAGAGCCAAAAGTATACATTTAATCATAAACATCAAAATTTTAATATAAGTCTATGAATTCAATAATCGATGAGTCTCTTGATATATAATGATATTTTTCATTATTTTATCTCAAAAGTTTCTTCCATCCTATCAATCAATCTCATGTTTATCATGAGAGAAACTGTTACAACTAGCAGTTTTCATTGCACCAAAAGATCAATGTGTTAATGTCTGATACAACCACTACACATATAGAAGACATAGGAGGCGGTTAAGCCATATCACGAACCACTGTTGTGCTGAACCACCAAGGAGACCAAAGGCACAATTAGTATTTCTTACCATTGTAAAAATCCCCCCAGCGCAAGTGGAGGGTTCAAACCTATGACCAAGCTTTGATACCACTTGTTACAACTAGCGGTTGCCTTTGCACCAAAAGATCAACCTGTTAATGCCTGATACAACCACTAGACATATAGAAGACATGAGAGGAAGTTGATTCATGCCACAAACAATCGCTGCACTAAACAACCAAGGAGACAAAAGGCGCAATCATTCTTGCTCACCATTGTAACAAGAAACAAGATACAATTTTAAATCAAAAGGAAAGACCAAGATGAGAATTTTTTAAGTACAAAAGGCTCACACCATCTACTTGTATGATATAGCATTATATGAAGGTGATTAACAACTAGAAGAAAATGCAACACCTATAAAATGGTTTGGAGACATGCTTGTAATCAATCATTCCAAATCTCTAAAATATACATGTCAAGAGAATATCCTTACTAAAAGTGGAAATCCCTTAAAGAATGAATGTCCTATAAACCAAGAAATTATAGGAGAAGGGAAATATGTATTGTATCACATCAAGTTCCATAAATACTCTTTGAACACTCTAAATTATGCAAGAACTTCTTGATGGAATCAAATCATAGATCAATATACCACTTAAGGATCAAAATATCACCATCCTATCTCTAAGTGTACACAATTGGATCATAATTATAATGTGTGAAACCATAACATAGAGAAATGTGTCTATCTTCACATACCTATCCATAGGGGCTTGTTTGAGACAATATAATGAATGATAAAACTCAAAAACCATTATAAAGTTCTTCACAAAAGTCTATTACTTATCCATATGTATCCCTTTGTGAAGATCATCATGCAATAAGGAACTCTTTAGATTGATTTGATAGACCAACCATCCTAGTGAAGCTACAATTAAAATAGAATCAATCTTCGAAATAAATAAAAAATGTCTCAAAATAATCAGTGCCCTAAACGTATGAAAACCTTGTTTGCAACTCTATGAGAAATTTACTTATCAATATAACCATCTACAACACATTTTATATGGTATACCCACTTTCATTAAACCAATTATTTTCCCTTAGGAAAAGGATCAAGATCCTAGGCATGATTCTATAAATTAGATTTAAGAAATTCAAATATAATGTATGTTCAAAATCAACAATTATTATTTATAAAAATTCTAATGAGAGATAAATTATATTTTATAAGTATCAGATATTTTTCTATGAATAATTTTTATTTCACTTGATTGGGTTAAAAAACTATAAACTTCAAGGATGATGTTTTTTGAAAGTTTCTAGATAATAATAAGTGTATAATCATATTAATTTTGGTACTCTCACTTGTCTAAATCCAACGTAAAAGAAATCCAATTGGAATCCATATTTAAGCTACAAATGTTCACATTTTTTTTCTAAAAAAAAAAATCTAAATATAATCAACCTACTCTAGACTTAAAAGGTTGAACTTGGGGTTGTTACTATCTAAAAGAAAATTGAAATTGAATCAAAATATTTGTTTCGCATTGTGTAGCTATCTTCATACTAAAAATGTTGGTTTCTCAAGGAATCCTTCTTACATAATTTATTATTCCTCCACTCATTAACATGGTGATAATATTAACAACATTGGTTAAAATTCTATAGAGATAAAAAGAGTGTCATGGAATCATTTTTCCTGCCTGATGAGAGGGGGAAAGTTAGAAAGAATATTAATGTTGGGTGGGAGATAACCTGACTTTGGAAGCCTTGGAGTGATGTCACTGAATTCATCATGTGTTACATCACCCTTGATGGTAAATTGTGCATCATATTTAGCTACCACTTTATTATTTCGAATCATTTTCATCATGAAAAATACATTTATTTACCCTTTTATCTAGTTTCATCATTAAATAATAGTGTAAGGGCCAATAGGATGAATTCTTCTTCCCCTTACTCCACAAGGAATTAATCTTGTTAATCATGGAGTATTCTAGGGCTCTCAATGTTGAGAGGAATCTCGTGGCCAAAACTAGTATTGAATATAAGAAAAATGTCTATGCCCATTATGGGGACACTTCTTCAAATGAGGAGATGGAATTTGATGGGCATGATATTTTCCATATTTACAAGAAGTAGGGCTCCTTATCGTCTGAATCCAATACCTCTTTTGGAAAAAATAGGATTGGTTTATCTTATTACCATAAGGACCCAGATTATGTACCTAACTTGGTGGACCCTAGTAATGATGTGAATGGGAAAGGTGTGGTTAGGGTTTCTATATCCAATGCTAAAGGGAAATCCAAGATTTATGGGACCCCATCTATCAATGTTAGCAAGAGAAACACCAAACAGAAACATGTCCCCCATGATGATTAAGGTGTGTCGATGGAGGATCAAGGTGTTAATGCTTTACTACCCATAGACATTGGTCAGATTACTACTAAGGATATGGGTTCTTTGGTTCCTAAGAATACAAATTCAAACCCCCATTTGTGAAATTTATAAGATAGTCAGTTTTCTCTGTTTAGTTGGATTATATAAGAGATAAATACTCTCAAAGATAAAGCCAATACTTCTATTGAGAGCCGTGTCAGTGTTCTGGCAAATATGCAATCTATTTCTAATAGGGTCAACGATTTCAAGGAGGACCATGGAGAGCACATAAAGGCACTAGAAAATGATTTCCATAATCTCCAGGGAAGTCTGAATGCAGTGGTGGTCGTGATAAAATACGCCATGTATAACACAAGTGGTGGTATTCAAAAATGTAATGTGCAAGCTTAGAATCTCTGATGCATGAGCATCTTGGGATCTTAGTGATCTTTCATAAAAAAAAAAAATTATTTTTCTGGTTGATCGGTCTAGTGTTTTTGTTTGCCATCGATTTGTGGTTGTTCTTTTGTGTTGCGGTTGCTACTACGTGTTTGTGGCTTTGTACTATACCTTATCCTATGATCACACATCATTTGGACTTATCACACCTAAGATTTTACAAATTCTTTGCTTGATTGTCCTGTTATTCATTTTCTTGTTCAATCATTGTGTTTTCTGATCATTTTCTAATCTTCCGATGGGAATGTCCATTCCTGATCATGCCATCTCATTGATATGTTTAAGGATGAATTTATTATATGATCACATCTCTTATTTATTACATTGGAGGTTCAACTAGATGATTTGGGTCACGACCTATTTTTGTAACATGTTTTCTCAATTATTGGGAAATTTGATCTTATTTGGGCCAACCAGATGTTTTGATTGCTTTATAACTCCTGGACTTGTTCCTAAAAGGAAGTTGATTTTCATAAAATTATTTGGCTTTAGTTGGCTAGGGTTTACATAAGGGTTTTCTGATCATAATCATGCATGTGTGCTTGGCATGTGAGACTGCAAGTTGTAGATTTGTTATAATTAATTTTTTTTATCATAATAGAAGGTTGATCCCTCACTTCTATGCATCTTGGCTTATTGTTTCTCTTGTGTTGTATTGGCTGCAAGGATTGGAATGATCTCCTTGAGGTTTCTCCATCCTTGACTGCATCAATCTCCATATGATGTCTAAGGGAAATCCTCTTGTTAGTGGTACAAATATCATTAAGAAAGGGAATGCAGTGGATACAGGTAATCAGAAGAGGTGCAGGACTGATATGGAAGATGTGAATGTTGGTCTGGATGAGATGACCATGCCTGGTCTGGAGAAAAGACTCCACAATAGAGATAAGGGCTTGAACCCTCTTGATAACATAATTAAGAAAGTTAAGTATATCAATGAGGACATCATTTGTAAGAATGATAAACTGATCAATATGTTGTAGGCTTGTGGTCTAGTCTTATGTTTTGATCTCGTTTCTTGTTCTATTGGGTTGGGTTACTCTGGTTTTTGTGGGAAGCTTATCATTTGTTTTGAAAATGGTGCCTGGATGGTTTCAGACTCATTTTGTTTTTGTATCTTTTTGTTAACAATGGCTTACAGTCACTCTAAAACCAAATTCCACCTTTAATCAAAACATGGTGATATTTCTAGTACCAACTATGATACATATGCTTAGATAAATGACTAATACATTATTTTATTTTCTCATATACCCATATTAAGCATTTGAATCATACAACATGCTATATAATTGACCAGGGATTCTACCCTACTAGGTCCTATAAGAACTAATATTGGCATACTTTTTATATACATAATTTTTAATTAATTCAATTGATATTTCCATAAATGAAATAAGGGTGAGGCTCTAGTAGTGGAGTGAGTTCTAATAGTTATCATATCACTGATTAATTTAATGCCCAAACTTTTTGATTTAATGCCAAACATTTTTGATAATATTACACCAATATTTGTGACTTTAAAGTTATTATTTATATAATGACTACCCATACCTGAATGAATTTATCCCTTAGTTCTAAAAATAAATAAATTATTTGATGACACATTAGTACACCGACAAAAATAGACTTGGTGCATAGGTATCAAACGCACCTTCTTTTGGGTTGTTTTGAACACCATGGAAATATCATGGTAATGTGGCATCACATATGATATTGTAGCCTTGAAACTTTATTTGTAAGTAGGGGGATTTTTCATGTAATTTTTTTGTAAACAAATGGGAGTGATTTGAAATTTCCATGTAGGATTTTGAGAAGTACAAAGTTAAGGTGCTAAAATATTGGGTCCTCTCATCTATATATCAATATGAGGGATGACACTTATCAAAGATACTTTTTATCATCCATGGATAGATCCTAAAGAGATTCATGTCTTGGTTCCTCATCAATAATATATACATACCTTCATTTTAAGGATTTGATCAATTTTCCTCAAGGTTATGCTAAACTCTATTTACTTAATATTCTTAGAGAATATTCTTGGAGAAAATCTAGATTCCCTCTACTTAGAGAATAATAAAAATATTCTTCAAGATCATTTTATTATCATATTTACTCAATAGATACCAAAATGAGGTTAATTTTTTATGTATATTATTATTATTCCTATGAGATTAGGTGGTCATTATTCCTCTTTGAAAAATCATATAAGTTAGGTTATCTATCTTCATATTGTATAAATTAAATCAAAGATTCTAGGCTCTTTTCTTATAAGATATGGCTCTAATTAGGTCAATAAAGATATAGGGATTGAATACTTTTACATCCAAACCATCATGTTGAAATGATGGATCTCACAAGTAACGATTTTACTAGACAACCAAAAAGGACTAGATGCATTTTTTAAATGTATAAGATTTTTACTATAATAGTGAACCAGTGGTGAAAAAGGCCTTGATCCTAGCACTTAATCTTTTTTTTTTATTTGGAGAGTTTTGAAAGGCAACTTTAAGACATTCTCATAAATGAAATATGACAACATCAAAATCAAGACCAACATGAGAGATATCCAACTTTAAGTTGAGACTAGAAGAGAAAAGAAATAGATAGTCAGAAAAAGAGGAGGATGAGGAGGGTAGTCAGAAAACCTAACTTGAGATGCTATCACATGCTAACTTTTAACTAGAGAATTCATTCCAGTAAAATATCACCATCTCTGAGTAAAATATGCTTTAAACTCATCTAAATCCATTGAAGAAAAATATCCACAAAGAAGAAGACATTGAAAAATAGTCCACCTTAATAGGACAAGGAGGCACTAAATTAGTAGTGGGGATCACCTCATAATGATATCTAGCTAGAAAATGACAAACTTGAGTAGATGAAAAACCAACAACAAGGACCACTTCACACCTAGCTACCAACTATAAAATAGTAAATTTGAGTAGATAAAACCTTCACATTAAGGATAATAGTAGAAAATGAACTGATCAACAACAAAAACCAATAGGTGTATTTGCAACACTTTGACGAAACCCGGAAGATTGTTCTCTAGCTCATAGGAAAAATAGGACAAAAAATCTTTTGATATTTCATTGGCCTTTGCTAGTACCTAGAAAAAACAATTCTTCCATAATCATCTACACTTGGAAAAATGTGTATTTTGTTAACATTACTATTGTTAAGAATGAATCCACCTCATGGAAGAACTATAGATATGATAAAGTTAGATAAAGTTACAAATGATATGGATGGTCTATTTTTATGTATACCTTCTCTTCGTATTTTATTTTTTGATTTTTTTACATTTTTTAGAGTTATGATTATGCTCATTATTCCTTTTCATACATTGTCCTTTTGAATTCTCATAGGTCTTTTCTTTTTCCTTTTGTAGAAATTAATATCATTAAGATCAAAGGCAATGAATATTTTCATGATAATATTGTAATGGTGAATTTTTAATACCCATTCCACTTTTTTGTTATGTTGTGGGCCCACATCAATTATGTGTCTTTTATGTAATTAAAATTCTACTAGTGACATACTCTTGCATGAAATTGATCTCTTTACATAACCATGTCTTGGATGTATCATCACACATTCCTATAAACTAGTCTCAATCACTAGATTTCATATTTACCACCCTAGGTCAAATCTATAGGAGAAAAATCCACTAAGTTCATTTTTGAACATGCGAAAATGAATTTTGAACTCTTCAAATAATTTTTTTAATTAAAATCCTTATTAGTCTTATCACTAGTCCTAGTGGGATAATATATGACATGTTTGTTTAGATTTATATGTTGAAATTCATTTAAAATCATGTTAAATGACCTAATATATTTGCACAACATATAGCAATATTATTGAAGATTCCAACAACATTAGCACATCACACATTAGATACATTGTCTTAAGCATCATTGCATGCTTGTTTGTTGCTATTAATTCTTATTGCCAATATCTATCAAATTTAACCAAACCATTTCAATCCTTGGAATTCTACTAGATCATTTTTGTAAGTGAACCAAATCTTTGATCCTAACAATTAATAAAATATATTTATTATAAAAAGACCAATATCTAACAAATTTTAACTTTCTTTTTCTTGATTGCCCTTTTTTTGTGGACTGCTCGTCTTTTCTCGGTTTCTTTCTTGTGGGAATGTTTGTTTGTTCCCTTTGGTGTGTTAGGTGTTGTTTCATAGTAGTTTCTCTGCTCTATTTCTTTGAAAAGGTTTCGGGTCCTTTCAAAACCTATTTTTACTTAATTAGAACAAATTTTAACTTTCTAACAATGTGATAAATCTTGTAAAAATATATAAACCAATATTTTTGTCACTGACTTTTTGTAGGTGAACATTTTTTTGAACCAAATCTTGAAACGACGAGCTCACAAATAAACTCATCTCCAATATAAGCACGCATCAATAACACCCCAATGACTTTCAACCTTAGTGAAAAGAATGACAACACTATAACTAAACCACCACACTATACTAATACTAGCCTCTATACCAAATTAATAATAAAGTACCTTTACATTATTTTATATAAATTCCATATTATTATTGTTCAATTATTTGAGCTGCAATAATTGTACTTGAGATATCAAATTTAGAAAATTTATCACAAAGAAAAGCTTTGATAATCCCGGAAGTGGGTGGACCATATCATGTTTACCTCATGGTCCTAATTATGCCACGAAGTTTGATATCAATAAAGCAAAGATCAAAATGTTAACCAATAAAGTTGATGAAAATTACTTTTATTATAATGACCACAAGCAAGTTGACAAATATTTTATTAACAGAACATATAACTGTTGGATCTAGCGCTCTGCCTTTACAAACTCTGCCCATATTCAGCTCACTTTCCCGAAGGAAAATGTTCTAAATTTAGGGTTCATAATTGGTCCTTTTCAGAACTTCAAAGTGTAATTCCAAACAAGAAAAGCCACTCAAATTAGGGTTTCCTCACCAGTATATCTATGAACAGGAAAAAAAAACATAAAACTATTCAAAAAAATGAAATGAGATCTTGGGCTTAATCCCGAAATGGGTGGCTCATTAGCCTGAATTGGAAATGAATAAGACGGAGATGAGACTGTTCCTTTGTCTGCTGTCTCGTTGCGCACTGAGCAAACAATGAATGTGTGAGAGTTTGCACCCATTGACGAGACTGCTGATATCCAAACGGTTTAGTACATGAAGCCCATTTGAGTGAATGCTGTTATTCATACATGCCGTCACATAGATTATTGTATTTGTATAATTATTGGGGGAAGTTATTAGGGGATTTCAATGGGATTCTATTGTCCCATCAAAGGAACGATATTTTGGGGCTTCAGAACAGAAGCCCTCTGCCATCCTTACAGTTTGGGAAGACTTTGCTCTCTCACCCATTCGTTCCGTACCGTCCTGGAGATAGGAATGATGAAATGAGTGTCGTAATATGGAAGAAAAGTATGGCGGGTAATAGAGTATGTATTGACAGGTTGCCCCTCTAGAATGTATTAGGGCCTTTTAAGTTTTAACACGGTCAACGATTCTCTCTAAGCTCAAAATGCACAGAGATTCTTAAACCGCTTTTTGGGTTCATAGATTTTGAATGAATGAGATTGTTGCCCGGTAGAGTGGGTACCTATGATATGATAAATCTCAGAAAAAAAGAGGGTTTTTTTGGAGTGCGCATGATAAATCCATTGGTTAAGGGAAGGGAAGTGCAATGAACCCGGAGGATCCTTTGAAGAGCCTTTCATTCGATTACTTGAATCTTCTCATAAATGGGCAGGTTTTCAGTGATGTAACTTTTACGGTGGAGGGCAGGGAAGTTCATGCCCACAAATGCATTCTTGCTGCCCGGAGTCCCTTCTTTCGGATGATCTTCTGCAACAACGAGGCCATGAATGAGCAAGGTGGGCGGAGTGCGAGTTCTTCTGCTGCTTCTCCTATTCCTGTTGGGGTTGTTGGGTATGAAGTTTTCATGTTGGTTTTGCAGTTCTTGTACAGTGGGCAGGTCTCCATAACTCCACAGAAACACGAAATAAGGTCAAGGTGCAGCGAGAGAGGGTGCTGGCACACCCACTGTTCAGCTGCCATTGACCTTGCCCTCGATACTCTCACTGCTGCCAACTTCTTCGGTGTCGAGCAACTCTCTATCATCACACAGGTAGATTTTTTCACTCTTCTCGTCTAAAAATTCTGTGTAGACCCTAAATTGTAGCACTGTCTATTCTGTTCAACTACTACAGTCTATTCTGTTCTGCTCCATTATTGGAGCAACGGCAGCTTATCTCATATTAAGTTCACTGATAAGTTTCACTGTTTTATGCTTATCCATGATTCAGAATCATGGATTGTGATCGGAAATATTGATGGAAGGAAAAATTCACAAAACCTAATGTTAAAATTTCACATTTTGACTTGTGAAAATTAACCATTCATACAAATAATATCTGTGTGGATTGTAGTGATATGACCCAACTGCAGCTTATTCCACCATAAGTTTGCATTAAGTTTCATTGTTCTATGCTTATCATGATGTTGAATCATGGATTGTGATCCGAAACATTGATGGAAGGGAAAAAAAAACACAGAAGCTAATGCTCAAATTTCACATTTTAATTCATGGAAATTTGTCATCGAGACGAATAATATCTGTGTACACAACTCTCTATTGTTGCACTGGTCCATTTTTGCACTGGTCCATTTTTACTCTTTCTTTAGAAATATTTTGTAGACCCTAAATTTTAGCAGTCTAATCTGTTCATCTTCAATATTGTAGCCAACTGCAGCTTATGCAATGATCAGTCTGCAGATAAAATTTACTGTTTTGTGCTTATCTTGATGTTGAATAATGGAATGTGATTGGGAACATTGATGGAAAATGAAACTCACATAATCTATCAATAAAATCTCATGTTTTGACTTGTGAAAACTAATGATGAAGAGAAATACTATCTTTGTAGATTGTCGGAATATAATATAATCCATGCTGTTTATAAAAGGAGCTTTGTAGGATATATGTATTTGATTCTATTCAATTGAGTGAAGAATTTATGAAAAAAAATGAAATTAGTGTAATTTCAGATGAATCAATTCAGCAAATCAAACCAAAACTTAAAATGGTACACTGCCTGTCAAAATGAGTATTTTAGTCTAATTAAGAAAACATGACATTTAATTTGTTCTATCGATAACATTGCAGGGCAAATCTAAATATTGAAATAGGATGCATGGCCTGTTGGCTTTAGTCAACAAAAAAAGTTTTGTTTGCTAGGGGTGTTAATTTGTTGAATAGATTGATTTTCGAGTAGTGCTAATAATATTATAGTAATGATATAAGCTTCCACAATCTATTAAAGTTATTAGAATGATATGAAGTTTCTACAATCTATTAAAGTTGATCATGTTTTGTTTTTTGAATTCGATTATGTTGAAGTTTTTCGATCAACACTTCAGATCACACTTTATAATTTTTTATGATTTTACGATTCATAATTCTAAGTTGTAAATATTGTTGAATGGTTCAGAAGCAGCTAGGGAGCATGGTGGAGAAAGCGTCGATAGAAGATGTTACAAGGGTTTTGTTGGCTGCAAGAAAGCAAGATCTGCAGTACCTGTGGAACACATGTTCACACCTGGTGGCCAAGTCTGGATTGCCCTCTGAGGTCCTCACAAAGTATCTTCCTGCAGATGTGACTGCCAAAATAGAGGAAATAAGGGTGAAATATTCTAGTTATGAAAGACCCTTCAGTCGTGTACTGGCACCCAACGAAGCTAGCAGCAGCAGCAGTTCCATGGAGATGGAGGATCAAAGGATGAGACGGATGCAAAGAGCTCTTGATTCATCAGACGTAGAGTTGGTAAGATTAATGGTGATGGGCGAAGGGCTAAACTTGGACAAAGCCCTAGCATTGCATTATGCAGTAGCCAATTGCAGCAGAGAAGTAGTAAAGGCATTGCTAGAACTAGGAGCTGCAGATGTGAACCACCCGGGGCCCGAAGGAAAAATGGCTCTCCATATAGCGGCAGAAATGGTGAATCCTGACATGGTAGCAGTTCTGCTTGATCACCATGCCAATCCCAACGTCCGCACTTACTCTGGCGCCACTCCCTTTGATATCCTCCAATACTTGGCTTCTGAGTTCCTCTCCAAAGGTGGAGGAATCGGCATTCCTCAGGTGGAGCACAACAAGCTCAGGCTCTGCCTTGAACTCCTTCAATCTGCTGCTCTAGTTTTGTCTAGAGATGAAGATGAGCCAACCAACACATCATTGAAACTCCAAGTTGAAACAACCGCCATGACTGCCAATCCAACCCTTATTACTTCCTCTTCGGTAGCAGATTTTCCTGTTGGTTCCAGCAGTAATTTGATTTTGGGTCATTCTCATTCTATCCATATGAAAGAAGGAAGCAATAACCTCGGTAATCTGGATTCGAGAATACTATTCCTGAATCTCAGTGGTCAATTAGACTGCAAGGATGCTGGTGGTGATATCAATCCAACACATACTCGGTAGGGACCAAAAAAAAAAGTTCATCTGGCTCATCTTCTTTATTACTCATAACTCATTTGGAGTAAGTTAACATCTTGTAGATTTCCAAGATTTTTGATGTGTCGTTTAGCCATAGACGTTGTTGTCGGTGATAGAGGTGGGTGGAAACTTAACCATAGTTCAACTCCTCCTATCATATCAAAAGGATAGTCAAGTCATATCATACACCAATATAAAATGCCTTCATTGAAGCCAACAATTCTTTGCACCCACTTTTGTGTACTATCCTTTTACACTAATATGAATATAAGATGAATGGATGGATGAATTCTAATGTCGTCTATCATCAATAGTCTAGTAGGTCAAGAATTGCAATCTTGGTTATGAAATCTGATATGTTGTTGAATCTGCCCTCCTCAAAAAGCTTATGAATGCAGTCTTTGATTTGTTAAAGAGGAACAGTTCGACCTTCTGATCTCAGCTTTTCATGAGTTGTTGTGTTTACTTTTGCTTTGGGCTTGCAACTTGTTTCTACTAGATTGTACCGTTAGGGAAATTCATATTTATACATATCAGATTTTCACCTCATAAAATTTCAGTTCATATATATAAAAATTGATATAATTTTTATGATTATTTTTCAATCTATTTCTATTATCATTTATTATAATAGAAAATTATATTAGTTTGAAATTTTTGAATTTGATCATGTGAATATTACCATCAATTGTCATCTCTATAAACTTTATATATATATATATATATATATATATATATATAAACAACTTTTTTACTACGCTGTTATCATCTCAGCAAACTATATTAATTTAAAATTTCTGAATTCTATTGTACAAATATTGTTCCATCAGTCTGGCTTCTAAAAATAGCTTTAGACTTTGTACATCAATGACCCACTTTAACCTATAATTAGATTGGCCAAGGTTTGAGAAAAACCTGATCTCTATTTTTCCTGTAGAAACCTGATGCTTTAGGTAGCCTTCTAGGTTTTTCTTCTTTATTTTATTGTTATAGAATTTGAAAGATCAGTGTATGACAGGAAACCCGGACATTCCAGTGTATTGACTGGAACAATTTGACGGTGACTATATTATGGATTTTTTTTCTTTTGGTTTTTGTGCTATTGGTCTGTGCTCATGATTCCCAGTGCATTGTTTTTATCCTTCAAAATTGATTGTCACTATTCTTTCATTCTTTCTAATTACTTTGAATCGTCTGGGTTAAAGGATTATAATCTGGAGTTTGGGTTTCATTGGTTTCATGTTATTCTGGGATGCATAACCTGTAACCATAGTTGATGAAGGACGTTTCACATGAACTATGAACACCGACATTTCCGGAAAATGCCAACATGAAAACTTTTGTTTGATAGCAAAAATTGTAGAATTCTGAATTTTTGGTAAACTCAATGGCCTGACAAGAATCATATGCGGTGAAGGATGGATATTTTGCTCAATGGGATGAATTCATTTGTTGTCTTCATGCTTCAATTGATGAATTTCTAACAAATGCAGTTGAAAGCTTCGAGACTCATTTGAGCAGATCTCAATATATATTTTTCTTAGCATGCATCCAGGTAAACAAAACTTTATACAGATTTTACACAAATCAATCAAAGAAATATCCATATCAGAAAGAAAAAATATTCTGTTCAATTTAACCAAATTTTTACCATTAGAAAAATAAGTGTGAAGAGTTCTATTATTATTTAATCGTTTGTAGCCTCTCATTGTAATTTATTTTTACATTTCTCAACAAGTATAGGAATCTTAGATATTTGACTGTTTTTTTTTTTTGGGCAATACTTTCATTCCATTATTTCCTTTAATTAATTGGCATCTTCATTAGGATCTAAAAAATTATCATTTATGCAATTTAGGTAACATAAATATAGTTGTACTTCAATATATTTAGTGTTCTAATTAAATCTTGAACTCTCTATAATTGCTATGTAACTTTCATATTCTAACATTGTTGATTAGGTCTCGCTAATTTCAGTTATTTGCGCAATCTTTTTCTGTCATGTTAAATTCCTTTACAATTTGACAAGTTGTTAAGTATTTTGATTCTACACTTGAAAGAGAAATCATCGATTATTTCTTACTTGCCCATAAAACTATACCTTCATCTCCTATAACGAAGCAATATCCCAACATTAAACTTTAGTCATGAATATTTTACCCAATCTTTATCATGACACCCAATTATCAAAAGATATTATTTGAATGTCCACTCACTATATTTACTACTAGTGCAATGTTGAGTTCCGTAGAGACCATTTGTTAAGTTTCTAGGATAGCTGCAAATGTAATAACACTCTATGTTGTATGTATTTTCCAAATGCAACAATCTCTCTTTCATTTATATTGGGAATGAGGATAGGAGAGACATGTCCCTTCATGGGACATGTCTATTCATTATTATTTATAAGAAAGGACATACCTCTTCCAACTAATTATAATTTAATCAATCTTATAATGTTTCATCAATCAATTATTAATTAAGAATAATAATAATATAATAATATAATATTAAATATTAAATTTCATATGATTAATATTAATATAACATATATATTATATTATTATTAATCAACATATATTATATGTATTCTAATGATCATACGACTAAAGATACAAACATTAACACTCCCTCTTAGCTAGGGAGGATGATCAAACAAAATGTGT
>MU224313.1:1337096-1352064 GCA_018584345.1 Thuja plicata | reverse complement strand
TTTAATATTAAATATTAAATTTCATATGATTAATAATAATATAACATATATATTATATTATTATTAATCAACATATATTATATGTATTCTAATGATCATACGACTGAAGATACAAACATTAACACCATTCTATACACAAAACTGTTAATTGTATTTTACGATATGTTCTATACACATTTTCTACCAAATATTTTTTAGTAACTTTCATTGTAGAATTAACAACAGGTTTGCAATTATCCATCATAATTTCATTTTAGAATGTTCTTAATATATCTCTTCTAATTAATTTACATTATATATTTCCATCACTCAAAATTTGAGTTTCCAAATCATAATGGATTTCACCACAATTTATCATCACAAGTTAATCTACTAGACTAGATTTTCAAAACTAACATTTTTATTTCATTTATAATAGCAACACCATCCTAATGTAAAGATAAAATTATAACTAGCTCGCCAATATGCTTACTTCACTAATATGCTTAAAGTATACATTTGAAGATATTTCTTATCCAAAAAGAATTGATTGTTCATACTATTATTTTAGTCCTTACAATGTCTTCTATATTTTTAAAACTAAAGTTAGTCTTTCTCTTCTCATATATAATCTTCAAGTCATTCAATACAAACATCCTTCTTCAAAATTGTACTTAAAAGTATTACTTTCATATCTAGGTGTTCCAGATGATAATTAATTGTTCAAGTAATCGCTAAAAAACCACCTATGAATGTTATTTTAACTACAAATGAATGAACATCATAACAAACCATGTATTTGGATATATCCTTTTGACACCAAAAGAGATAATACATGTCCATTAATCTATTTGACATGTTGTTCTTTTTTAATATACATTTTCATTTACACACGTACCTTCTAAATTAAAAAAAAGGTTTCACTACCTCCATCCCCTCCTTTGCACTCAATATTTTCAAATACATTAAAGACATATTCATCCTTGTTATCACTTATTAAAGGATTTCCCATTAATTTTGTACTAAATATGTTAAATATTTTGACTATTTCCAATACAATTGATTTAATTAAGAGAAGAAACAAAGGCTTTTCTATATAAATCACCAATAATGATCATGGAATACCTTGTACCTTTATATGATATTATTTTCAGCTATGCACAATTATTCAAATTTATCAATTCTTTTTTTCTTTAGCTCTTTTATCCCTTATTTGAGAAATAAAATATATGAAGCTTTTCGAAGTTATGGAATCCATGCACCCCAATTTGAATTGTAAATATATATTCATATCTTTTGTAAGTTTTTTCATATTTACAAATTTCAAATGAATATGCTCTTGTCTAATTTTAGAATATGAATTGATCAAAGTGGATATTTAACAATATATTTATCAAAAATACATCTTTTTTTTTAAACATGATTTTTATATGTACTTATCTTCAAAACACCTTCACTAATAATCCTTTCATATATATAAATGACATAAGTTACTCTCAAGCTATATTTATTACGGATATGTATTGGTGTCGTCATCAATGTTAAAATTATTGTCATTGTCAACAAAGGTTGAGAAGTATGAATTTAGTTATGTATTTTTTGGTTCCAAAATATTGATGTATAAGGCTATTACATTTGTTGTCACTTATATTGTGATATTAATTGTGATGATTGTAGATGGAATATTGAGATGATTCAAGTGTAATGCAGAGCATTGAAGTGTCATTCATATGTCTGCATTATTATTTGGCTAAGTATGATTATTCCCATGAATACTTATGACAAATAGGATTTTAGTAATGGGGTCCACATTTCTCTACACTAATTCATCCTAGCTCGCAGTTCCATTATGAAGTTGATGGATGCAAAATGAAATTATATATCAAGATTCAAGGTATAGTTCTTTTGGAAATATATTTGGTGATGGTCTAAGTATCAACCCATTCAAAGAAAATGTATCTGTTCCTTGGAATGTCTTTCATTCCTTTTCATTTGAATATTTTTCCTTCTGGTTCTCAAATGAGCATTCTTGGTGTTAGGAGAGGTTATCCTATGCATCTACAAGTGTTATGGAGGTAAGCATCATGTTTTAAGTTTGGATTGCATTATTATTTCTATCTACTTGAACTAACTTCAGTACTTTGGGTCTATGTGGTAGCATGCAAACTTTAAGGTCACACATGTTTTGTTTCTCTTCCACAATGCATTGAAAAAATTATTCCAAAGAAAGTATTTTGGGCCAATTGTTTATACTCTAGAGATTACATTTAGTTAGCTTGGTATTATTGATGCTATTGTT
This sequence comes from Thuja plicata, assembly GCA_018584345.1. Taxonomy (NCBI): domain Eukaryota; kingdom Viridiplantae; phylum Streptophyta; class Pinopsida; order Cupressales; family Cupressaceae; genus Thuja; species Thuja plicata. The sequence continues at coordinate 1,349,786 of MU224313.1, read as the reverse complement.
AGTTGTAGATGATATATAAAGGATGGGATCATTTGGTGGAATGAATGAGTTTGATAATAGGTGTTTTATTGGTGTGTAATGTAAGTGCAAAGGTTTTCAAGTGCATATGAGCATTAATGAAGTTAGTTGCAGATTTATAGAACAATGAACTATAATCAACATTGCATATGATGCATTTCACTTTAGCTTAATAGTCATATTTCTTCATAAACAATTCATACTATATCTTTCCCTTAAGAAGTTATCTTTGATGTCTACATGTCTATTGTATCTTTACCAAAGTTTGTGTACCTTAGCCTACAAGTCAAATCGTGAGCAGTGAGCTTTCTCTGCCTTGAGCCTATAACTATTGCAATGAATTTTCATATAGTGAGATAATTCTCACCATGGTTTTTCCCACATTGGGTTTTCCACATAAAAATCTTGGCGTCTTTGTGTGTTGTTCTTTCTATTTTTGTTATTTACTTCTAAACATGTAATGAATGATTAATAAGTGGTTAATGTCTTTATAAATGTTGATTCACACCCACTTAGCATTTGAAACTGTTCAACAATTGGAATAAGTACAAGGTTCTTGAAGTAACTGTCTAACAACTAAGGTAAATTTCAGATTTGAACATCATGTTTGAATTTGAATAAAAAAATGGATTTAGATGGTGTGGAAGCACAAGGATGGGATATTTATGTGGTTGTAGATATTGGAGGATAATTAACAGTTTGTCTTGTTGATCTAGAAGAATGTTAAGAAAAGTTTATAAAGTAAAAGATCACATTGTCCATCAAAAGGTTTAAGTTGAAGAAACAAAGGAAAATATTGATAGTCTTGAAAGAAAAATATAAATCAAATTTGGAGAGCATACTAAGCTTAAAGAAGAATTTATCAATTTGAAGGAGTTAAGAGATGTAAAAGAACAAATTGACAAGAATTTGAAGCTCAAAAGCGACAGTGATATGCTTGATGAAATGTTAGGCTTTCAGAAACCGTCCAAGGATAAATATGGTCTTGTTTCTATTAAAGGTGAAATTTCTAAGACCCCCAGACAGATACCTAAAATTGTGCATACTTAATTAAATAATATTTTATTTACTCAACTATTTTACCATAAGATCTTTATTATTTATTTTAATTAATTGATTACCCTTTTGTATCCTAAAAGTTAAATAAATGATATTTATTTAATTACCTATTTACCATTTTCCTTTTTACCTATTTATGAAATAAACACTTATTTATTTTATAAATTCCTAAATCCTCTTCTTCTCATTTCCACTAACCACCTTTAATTACATGTATCAACTCCTAAGTTTTGATCTTGTGACACTTGGCACTTGTCTCTTCATTTGACTTTTATTTCAAAAAGTCAACATCCTCCAACCACCACTTAATCTCAACCACCCATTCCTATTGCCTCTCAATCTCCTTCACTCCCACAAAACCCTAAATACTCTTTAATCCTATCGAATCTCCTATCACCTCTTAATCTCAATCGTTGATTTTCATGAAAAATCTATAAAAGAATATTTTCTCCTATAATTTGAATCTACTAGGTATTTGAAGCTAATGAGAACTTGAAATTAAGGAGCCTATGTTATTTTATCTTCATTGTCATCATCTTTCTATCTTGCTACTCTATTTCTATCATATCATTATCATTGCTTTCTACTATCACTTGCATAGTATTTTCTTCAATCAAACAAGCTTCATTCTTTCATAGCTTCTTGTGCATGTGCTAAAAATATTAAAGCACCAATAATTCAAATACAAGTTCAAGTGGAAGATATGATTATAATTGATAAAAGCATCTCTTTAGCTTATGGTATACATTTTTTTGGTTTAATTCATTTATTTCTGCATTCTTGAGGAAGGTCTCTTTGGATGATGTTGGACTCATTTTTTTACTTAGAGCTTATGGTTGGGCTTAGTCAATATGAAAGTTAGGTTGTTCCAATTTCATCATCATCATTTTGGAAAGTCTAGTTGGATTCCTATCCCTATTAGATCTATATTTTAAGAGTTTTTTTCTATCCTTATATTGTTGGTTTTTTCAAACTTTTCATGGAAAATCCTTGTGCAAGTAGAGTTGAAGACAAAATATAGGGTTTTTAAAGATGTAGTCATATATTTCAAACAACTTCGTATTTGTCCATAATTTTTATACTATAGGTTGGGCATATCACAAGAAGGCTTGATGCTTGAACCAATATGACAGAGTGAGGGCGTATGAAAGCTTGAAATCTTGGATGTTTGATCGCAAGAAGGCTTGATGCTTGAACCAATCTGATAGAGTAAGGGCGCATGAAAGTTTGAAGTCTTGGATGTATGATCACAAGAGATCTTCATGCTTGGACCAATCTGACTGAGTAATGGTGCACATAAGCTTGAAATCCTGGATCCTTCTAATGGTTATGAAGGTTTGATTATATAAAATATGAAAATGATATGAACGGTTGAGATCAATTCTAGAGATTAGAGGATGAACAGTTGAGATCAAAGGGAACTAGAGAAGCCATCAGTAAACTCCAACTCCTCAACTTGGAGAGAGGAGATAGAGTTTGGTTAACTAAACAACTAATTATGAGTTACCTTTTGAACTAAAGAGGTAATTTGGAGTTATGTTTTTGAACTGAAGAGGTAGGTGGACTAATTCATGCAATCAGAGATCTAATCAATAGTTCTCTTTTTTTAACTAAAGAAAGGATTTAATTGAACATTTAATTCATTTTTGTAAGTAAAGTATTCAACATGTGAGATAATTGAATTCTTTTTGGTTTAGAATTGAATTATTGAATGAAATCAAATTAATTTAATTAGAAGAATTGATTAATAAGTTTAAGTATTTAAATTTAAACTTTAGGAAATTAAATTTAATAAATTAATGGAGATTAATCAATTAAGGTTAATTAAATAAATAAAATTAATTATTTAATTAATTTTGGGGATTTGATTAGATGATTTGGGGAATGAAATTAGAATAAAATAGATGATTAATTAATGATTTAATTAATAGATGAAAATTAGTGTTTGTAATGTAAGGTCGCAAGTATGTCCATTTTAGGGTGTCTACATTCGCCCCTCTTTGATACAATGTGATTCCTCAGGTTATGTCAAAGAATTTTCAGATTTGATCAATGCCCCAGCTTGCCCTAGTGACAACAAGTGGACTATATGCCCCCTAAAAAATTAAGCATAGAAAATGCGTTAGATGAGTATTAATTTGTTGAAAATGTGAATCAGTATATGATGATGATGAATGCATTCCTATGTTAGTTATGATGTTATTGATGATGGATGCATTGGTTATATGATCTACTATGCACATGTTTTGGATTTTTCTTATGCAATAAATGAATACAATCTACTATGCACAAAATATATGAGTAAATGCATGTGTTAGTTAGAAGAAAGTTAGTGGGATATGATGTCTGGAATCTATTGATAGATTTGGACTAATAGATAGGATGTGTGACCCAAGTCATTGCTGATTTTTCCAATTTTGTTCATAATTGCACCTAATTATGAAAATGGAAGAGTATCCAATGCACCAAGATATGCCCATCCAGATACTACTATGATCTCTTGATAACTCAAAGGAGTAGAGAGATTGAAAAGAAAAAGAACCAAATGCACCTAGATATTGACCATCTGGATACCGCTATTTTCTGTGATTTTGAAAAGAAAGAGAACCAAATGCACCCAGATATTGACCATCTAGATACTGCTATGATCTCTGATTTTGAAAAGAAAGAGATCCAAATGCACCCAGATATTGACTATCTAGATACTGCTATGATCTCTGAACAATTTGAAATAAAAGAAAAAAACCAAGATAGAAATCCAATGCACCCAGATACAGACCATTTGGATACTGCTATGATTATATTGGTAGCAACAAGTAGATAAAAGAAAAGGATTGTCCAATTCTTTTCTAGGGTTAAGCTCAGATTGTGGAACTGCGCGACTTCTAGATAAGTGACAACACCTACCACATTTATCCTAAATCATTATTGCCCCAGAATTGAAATGAAACATTCCACAAACAAAAATCAAAGAAAATAAGATCATGGTCCATCATAGCTACTCTCATCACTTGGTGGTATCTTGGAGTAGTGTAAGAACATAACCGCAAAAGATAGATTGACATCCGACTGACATGACTGACCTAGTCAATAGTTTATTGTTCCTTGATTTGCTTGATTCTTTGATGCTTGATTGTGTCTGGTTTCAGGAATGGATGACTCATATAAGAATGATCTCTCTAGTTTTGAGCGTATCCGTCACTGTATAAGATAATTAATTTGTTTGATTTGAAGATTGATTTTGAATTTGATCGCTTGCATAGCTGATTTGAATACATATTGGATAAATAATAAAGATGAGTCATATGAGTCCATTGTTGACTTGCAAAACTCATGATTTTGACCTTTGATTGATTGGCTTGAATTGTTCGCCATGCGCTTGTTGATAGATTGGATAGCTGATAAAGCTAATTCATATGACTCCATTGCTGATTTGTGAAGATCGTGATTTTGACATTGATTGATTGGCTTGATCGCCATTCACTTTGTTGATAACCGAGGTGGTTTTATTTCTTTGAGATTTTGCAATTTTTTATTTTTTTGACGAAGACTGATTTTTTTTATTTTTGATTTTTTTTTCAGGACATTTTGCTCTTTTTAGGATTTTTGACGACTTTAGAATTGCTTCCTAGCTTGGTGGACCAGTACGCACTATGGATAAGTGTTGACACTCAAAGGGGATTTTTCTTGTGAAAACAACTTTGGTAGCTAGGCTTGCATGCGGGTAGTACAAGCTTTGATCTTTGGAGCTCATTGATGGCGAAGTAGGATTTGAACACTTGGCACCTGTTTGTCAAGTTTTCACCAAGGTACCCACCTAATAGTGCATGTTTTCCACATTTCCACTGAGAGAGTGATTATGTTTCTCTTTAATTTTTTTATTTTTTTATTTTTTTGTTGTCGCCAAAGCGCCTGTTTTCCAAGTTTTCACCAAGGTAATGTTTTGTATTTTTGTATTTTCTCGATATGTAGATAAGTGTCTTAACCTTAGTACCTCAAGCATAGAACCTCTTGAGGTGCATGCTATTGATGTAACCTAGGATCTGATCTCCTTCTCGTGTTTCTAGTTGGTATGCCCCCCTATTGCAAGATGTGACAATGACATAGAGTCCTAGCCAGTTAGGCTCAAACTTTACTAGTTTTACCCTTGCTTCTTGGTTCTTTTGATTTTCCATAAGTACGAGGTATCCTACCTCAAAGGTGCATGGTCTAAACTTCTTGTGATAGTTCCTTCTAAGGAGATTCTGATAGCCTTGGAAGTGATTGAGTTCATTCTATCTTCTCTCATTCAATTTATCTAGTTCATTGAGTCTTTCTACTCTGTAATCTTCATATGAAATGATGTTCTTAAATGAGATTCTCAGGGATGGAATTTCCACTTCGAGGCGTAGGACCGCCTCTGATCCATATACTAGTGCGAAAGAAGTGGCTCTTGTGGGGGTTCTCACACTAGTTTTGTATGCCCATAGTGCGAGACTAAGATGTAAATGCCAGTCTCGCCTTGATTCATAGACTTTTTTCTTTAAAATATTCAGGATAGTTTTGTTTGTGGCTTCAGCTTAACCATTCCCTTTGGGATAGTAGAATGAAGAGAAGCCTTGTTTGATGTGGAACTACTCGCAAAGATCTTCAACATCTTGATTTTGAAAAGGTGTACCATGATATGTGAGTATGGTTTGAAAAACTCGATACCGACAGATGATGTTGTTTAGTATGAACATAGAGATCTTCTTACTAGTGATGGAGGTAAGAGGAATGTCTTCCACCCATTTGGTAAAGTACTCCATTTTTGTAATGATGTACTTGTTTCTATTAGACGAGGTTGGTGTAATATTACCCACTAGGTCAAATCCCCACTTGGAAATTGGCCATAGTGAAGTGATAGGATTGAGTTCTTGGGTGGGTGCATGGATGAGGTCTCCATGAATCTGACATTGTCTACACCTTTGTACATACATGTTGGCATATGTCTCTACTATGGGCTATTAGTATCCCATTCGGATGATCTTCTTTGCTAAGCCATTTCCACCTATGTGGGCTCAACAAATTCCTTCATGTACCTTGTACAAGGTTCTTTGGGATTCCATGGAAGTGAGACATCATAAAAGCATTCCATCTAGACTTCTTCTATATAGAGTACTAGCGAGAAGGGTGTACTTAGAGGCTTGGCGGATGATGGACTTATTTTGGTTCTTAGAAAAGTCAGTTAGAAGGACACTATTTTGGAGGTAGTTATACATGTCATGGTACCATGGGGTTTTAGGACCAATAAGGATGCACGTTGACTCTATGATAGGATCTTGATGTGTTGGTATCATGAGTTTCTCTACTAGAAACTGAAATCTAGTCTTGTTTCCCATCATATCGATCAAGGATGCTATGGTATCCATTGTATCCGCTATTTTGTTTTGAAATCTTGGTACTTTATCAAATACAATGAAATGGAATGAAGCCCACAACCTATCCATTTTCTCTCTATATGGGATCAGCTTCTCTTCTTTTGTCATGTATTCATTGATTACTAAGCTGATGACTAGTTGTGAATCACTATAGACTTTGAGGTTCTTGATCCTCCATTATATAGTTGTGTTCACTCTAATGACTAGATCTTCATACTCAGCTATGTTGTTTGTGCATGGAAAGTTGAGTCAGAAAGATTTAGGGATCACATCATTATTTGGAGTAATGAGTACTATCCCTACTCCAGCACCATGGTTTGTACATGACCCATCAAAGTATAGTTGCCAAATATCCATTGATGGTTGTATTGTGAGGATGGAATCATCAGGGAAGTCATACACTATAGACTGATGATCATGTATGGGTGACTCTTCTAGTTGGTCCGCAATTACTTGCCCTTTGATAACTTTTCTTTCCACGTGCTATAGATCAAATTTGCTTAAGATCATCACCCATTTACCGAGTCGCGTAGTGAGTGCTTCTTTGCTGAGTAAATACTTCAAGGGATCAATGTGTGCTATGACCTTAGTTTGATGGCTCAACATGTAATGTCTCAGCTTCTGGGAAGCAAAGACTACTTTGAGGCATGATTTTTCAATTTGTGAGTAGTTGAGCTCATAGCCTACCAAAGTTCTGCTGAGGTAGTAGATGGCTCTTTCCTTTCCTTGGTCATCATGTTGTGCCAAGAGCATTCGTAGTGCACACTCAGTTGCTGAGATTTACAAAAGTAATGGCCTTCCTTGAACGGGGGGCACTAATATGGGAGACTTCAATAGATAATCCTTGAATATTTGGAATGCTTTCTCACATTGTTATGTCCATATGAAGGTCACATCTTTGTGTAGTAGATGCTAGAATGGATGGCACTTGTCTGCTAATTGGGTAATTAAATGCCTTATAGATTGAATCATTCCTTGCAAACCCATTAGTTTCCTTAGATTGGTCGATAGTGACATGTCAAGGATGGCGTTGACCTTTTATGGGTCTACCTCGATGCCTCAATGTGACAAAATGAATCTTAAAAGCTTTCCTGCAGTGACCCCGAATGTACACTTTTTGGATTTAGTCATACTTTGTATTCTTTTATTCTATCAAATATGGATCACAAAACTTATGGGTGATTCTCTCTGAGCATTGACTTGGCTAGTATTTCATCGACATAGTCTTCCATTACTTTGTGAGTGAGATCATGGAAGATCGTGGTCATAACCCTTTGATATATTGCTCCAGCATTTTTAAGGCCAAATGGAATTACATTCCAGCAGTAAGTGCCCTAGGAACATGTAAATGCAGTCTTGTGTTGTTCTTCTGGTGCAATCCTTATTTGGTTATATCCCGAGAAGCCGTCCATGACTGATAACATTTGGTGTCCTACTATGAGATCTACTATCATGTTGATATTTTGTAAAGGAATGTCATCCTTGGGAAAAGCTTTGTTTAGATCTTGGAAATCTATACAAATGTGGATATGACCATTATGCTTGGTTACTGGCACCACATCAGATATCCAATCTACATATGGGATTGTTCATATGAATCCAACATCTAGAAGTTTCTTCAGCTCTTCTTTGACAAGTAATGCGACATGTGGGTGTATTTTCTCAACTTTTTCTTGACAGGTTTGGCATTTGGTAACAATGGTAGATGATGTAACACTAGCCCCAGATCTAGGTTTGGCATGTTTGAGTAAGATCATGCAAGAAGCTAATGAACTAATTGCATTCCTCTAATGTGAGTGATTTTTCCAAATAGATGTTCTTTGGGTTCTTTTCATCACCTAGGTTGACTTCTTCTATTTCCTTAGCTAGTAATTTTGAATTTTCCTCTGTTAAGGGGAGGAGGTCTTTCTTTCCATCCTCTAGTGCCTCAGTGAGGTTTTCACTAGAAGATACATCTTTTATTGTCTTTTTTTTCAATTTTTGTATCAGAAAGCGCCTTGCGGTTTTCACTTGCTGACTGTTGTTTTTTTTCTTTTTATTTATTTTTTTTACTGGAAAGAGGAGATTCCTCCCCAAAATAGGCTAATATATCAATGTCAATAGAGAAACCTACTTTGTGGTCCCCTGATGGCATGCCTTCTCTAAGTCCCATGAATTCTACAGTGGCTTCATCATTTTCAAAGGTATCGATGTCAAGTTGTCCTTGTTGATCCCATTCTATCAGTTTAGGATGTACTAGATAAAGGTCCTCATGGGAGGATGATTCTGCTTGGGTAAATGAGACTATGGTGATAGTGCCTAGGAACATGGAATGTGATGTGGATACACCACCTAAGGAATTACTATCAATATGTTTATTGATACATGGTTGGTCCTCTATGGTCATTTGGTCGTACATATCCTCAAGGTGTATAGTACTGACTGACCAAGGGTAATAGTCTAGGATTTTTGGTTTAGAGTTGTGGATGGATCTCCACTCATACTCATAGGAATCAGTTGTGCTAGAACGCTCATTTGATGTCTCACTTTCCTCATCATCTTGGATAGCTAGGTTAAGGTTTAATCAGGAATAAGAGGCTCTCACTTTATATGGCAATAACTCTTGGAGTATATTATTGATTAAGGCATGTTCTGGGTTTTTCCCCTGGTGTAACTCTACAACTTTCTCTTGATCTATGGGTATGTCTCAGGTGATAGTACTGGTTTTTTTTTTTCCCATATCCTAACCATATCTTATTTCTCTAGGTTGGTGGTAAAGATAGTTCCATTAGACCTTGTTGTCTTTCCCCCAAACTAGTCGTACCATCATACCCAAACTTTTGTAGCATTGTGAAGTCAGCTCCATATGTTCACATAGGTATGTGTGTCTAAGGTTTTTCTTTTGGGTCCTAATATAACCAAGTGTTTATATCTGGATCAAAAGGGTTATCTTTCACAATGTCCCCCATTTGACAAATGTGGTGGGTGGACATTTAAATAGAACAGGTTCTGGGGTTTCAGGTGTTGTCACTAGTTGTGGCATAATGTATGACCTTGGGCTTTGAGGCATGTTGGTGATGGTAAAAGCTTCCTCATAGCTGTACTCACCACATCCTTAGTTTTTAATGGATATCTTCCCCTCCCTTCTTGTTACATCCTTGGGAATATAATTTGAGGTGGAAGGAATGTTTGCCTCCTGGTTTGAAGGTACTTGATTGTCAGTACTGCATCTGATGTTGTTACAGTATTGGAAGGAGTTTGGATCGCCTTCAATGATAATTTTTACCCCTGGTATGGGAACTTGATGGACTGATGATAGGTAGAGGGTCCATATTGCATCTCATCGACCCATAGTCTTCCTAGTAACATGTTATATCAAAACTCTAGGTCTATGATTTGGAATGGGGTGTTCTTAATGACTGGGCCTCTTCAGACTGGTACTATGATGATACCTTTGGAATACCTTTCTTCTTCATCATAGGCCCTAATATTCATTCTCCTCATGACATCAATGTTGGATTTAGAATATCCCAAGTGTTTGATTACTTTCAAAGTACATATGTTTAATCTGACTCCACCATCAATGAGGACTCTACAGATCATGTGTTGGTGAACTTGGATGAGCATGTGTAAGGGATCGTTATGCAGAGGTTTATACAGTGGCACATCATGGTCTATAAAGGTTGCATTCTTGTTGGAAGCTATGTGTTTCACCATGGTTTGAAATCTTTCTAGATTTATTTCCCTTGGGACAACTGCATTATGGAGTGCTTGGTCAAGAGATTTCTTGTGCTATGGGGATATGCACAAAATGTTGAACATAGATATTTGGGTAGGCACGTGCTTTAACTGATCCACAAGGCTAGGTTGTGGGTCAGAGTTTGTTGGTACATTAGTTTGTATAGAATATGTGGAAGGCACTCCTTGTAAGAAAACCTTGGAACAATGTGTGGTGATAGCACATTTAGCATTTGGGTCTCTGATAGTAATAGTAGCAACACGGCTATCTAAGGGATCGATGTAGTTGATGGTGTTGTCAGCTTTAGTATATGTGTAATTGACTTGTTTGGATTTTCCACTAGATCCTGAGGCTTTCCCTTTGTTATGATCATGGAATGTGTCATTGAAGATTGTATGATCATTCATACCCTTGGATTGGGCGTTTGTGACATCAATAACCCCTGTGTCAATCAGATCTTGAATGGCATTTTTAATCAATAGAAGTTGGGTGCCTTATGTCCCTTTACCTGATGAAATTCACAAAAGTCATTATCATTGTACCACTTTGGTTTTACAACACCTTGTTCGTATTCTCTGATTTTGGGTAGAGTGATAGTATTGGATTGTATCAACTTTCTTAGGGCTGAATCTATAGAATCCCCTAATGGTGTGTAGTCTCATTTAGGAAATAGAAATCATTGTGGGCATTGTGCAAGTGGTTGATTGTTTGACACAACTGCTACTTGAACATGGGGTCATTGGTTCTAAGTGTGCACTTGCTGAGTGGGCACCATGGTTTTTTGGTTTTCCATAGGTTCTTCTTGCAGTGACACCTTTGGTTGAGCATACTTGAGCATCTTTATGTCAATGACATCATCACTAGTGACATTTTATTCTTGTTCCACCACTTTGCTTTATCCATTGCAATTTTGTTCGTGTGTGCCTAGGTAGGGTCTGCAAGGATACCTCTTTTGACTAGGTTTTCCTCACAATGAAATCCTTATTCGATGAGTTGCTTGAAGTTAGGAGCCAATTGTGATTCCTATGATAAATGACATATCTAGGATCAGATTGTTGATGAACATGACTACGGGGTCTTTCTCAGGCACATCACATGTTATTCTATTCACAGTGTTCATCCACCTTTGTAGGAATTTCACAAAGGACTCTCCATCTTTCTATTTAATGTTGCAGAGGTCCTTGATGTTGACCTTGCATTTGATATTGTGATGGAAGTGAGAAATAAATTTTTTGGTCAACTCTCCCCAAGATAAAATGCCATGAGGTAAGTGTGAGAACCATTCCATTGCTAGTCCTGCTAGACTTTGTGGGAATAGTCACATTAGGTGTGTTTCATCATGTGCAACCTCAATGAAAGTGGCAAAGAACTCTTTGATATGTTCTAGAAGGTTGGTGTTGCCTCTATATTTGTCAAACTTGGGTACCGAGAAATGAGTGGGAAATAAATACATGTGCAATTAATGATCAAAGGGGTATGGGTACAAATCCTCTGCGGTGTAGGACTTGGTTTTCCCCTGATTCTACATGTCCATCATTTGGGTCTATAGACTTTGCACTTGCCAGATAAACATGTATGCCTGAGATTGAGGAATATTGGCAGCATTGAACCTCTATCTCGTGGTAGGTATGAGGATGTGCCTCTTGTATGCACCCTAAAATGGTCGCCTAGACTTTGGGCCCCATTTATCATTTTATCAATTTATCAAATTTCTAAATCAATGCTTTGCAATATTTTCAATTCAAATCAATTTCCTTGATCAAATTGTAATTAATTCAATTATTCAATTATTTCAATATTTCCTAAGGTTTGATCATTTTTATCTAATTAAAAAATTTAATTTTCTTTTTAATTAAATAAAATTTATCTTATTTAATTAAAAGATTTAATCTCCCTTTTAATTGAATAAAATTTATCTTATTTAATTAAAGTAAATTTCTCCTTTTTAATTAAATTCATCTTATTTAATTAAAATTCAATTTCCCACATTTAATTAAATAAAATTCTTCTAATTTATTTAATTGAAAGAAAACCCCTCTTTTAATTAAATAAATAAAAATCCCCACTTCAAGCACTTTATTTGTTGAAAAAGGCAATAAATTAAATAAAAATCCCTTTTTCTTCACATCTTCCTAAGTAGTGGGTTTTTGCCTCTTAATCTCAACCATTGATCAATTATTTTTGCCTCTTAATCTCAACCGTTCACTTTTCTTTATAAGGAAATCTCTCCTCATTTTCATATTAGGTTTTCATAGTATTGTTATGCTGCAGGTTTGGAGAGCAATTTTGGAGGAGCATTTGAGCACTTGAGCTTGGATATTGCAATTTCTCTCTTCTTGTCTTCTTCTTCTTGCATTTATGGCTACTCGTGTAGATTAGATTCATGTTTATTTTCATAGATTAAACTTGCATTTGTATTTCCTTTCCTAGATTAATCATGCATTGTTATCATTTAGATTAATTTCTTTTTATGCATTATTATCATATAGAGTAGAT
>MU224313.1:1312768-1331181 GCA_018584345.1 Thuja plicata | reverse complement strand
TTTTTATCTAATTAAAAGATTTAATTTTCTTTTTAATTAAATAAAATTTATCTTATTTAATTAAAAGATTTAATCTCCCTTTTAATTGAATAAAATTTATCTTATTTAATTAAAGTAAATTTCTCTCATTTAATTAATTTCATCTTATTTAATTAAAATTCAATTTCCCCCATTTAATTAAATAAAATTCTTCTAATTTATTTAATTGAAAGAAAACTCCTCTTTTAATTAAATAAATAAAAATCGCCACTTAAAGTACTTTATTTGTTGAAAAAGACAATAAACTAAATAAAAATTAAATAAAAATCCCTTTTTCTTCACATCTTCCTAAGTGGTAGGTTTTTTCCTCTTAATCTCAACCGTTCACTTTTCTTTATAAGAAAATCTCTCCTTCTCATTTTCATATTAGGTTTTCATAGTATTGTTATGCTGCAGGTTTGGAGAGCAATTTTGGAGGAGCATTTGAGCACTTGAGCTTGGATATTGCAACTTCTATCTTGTTGTCTTCTTCTTCTTTCATTCATGGCTACTCATGTAGATTAGATTCATGTTTATTTTCATAGATTAAACTTGCATTTGTATTTCCTTTCCTAGATTAATCATGCATTGTTATCATTTAGATTAATTTCTTTTTATGCATTATTATCATATAGAGTAGATATCATTTTCATGCATTTGAATCTCTCATTTCATGGTGTACTTGCATAGGTACTAACTAGGTCAATCTGAGGGCCTCCATTTCAAACCTTTTCACTCCATGACTAGAGAGATATGGATCGATGTTTGAGGCCTCATTCTTGAGAAACCTTCGATGGAATGATTCATAGAAGCGTGTCAAAATTTTAGCACACACCTCTGTGTCCCTTGAGTTGGTACATATGATCTAGTCCTTGGGACTTGGTTTTGGTTACGCAGTGTATGATTCTGATGCTGGGGCATTTGATTGGTCCATGATTGTTGTTGTTGTTGTGGTTGTTGGGGTTTTTGAGGCTATTGGTTTTGTTGGGGCTATGGTAATGGGCTATAGTAACAAAGTGTTTGATGATATCATAATTGGTTATTACTGATGTTGTTGGCATTCATGTTTTGTCACTGATGTCAACATATTTTTCTGTGGAGTGAACATACTAGTTATTACTATTATATGATGACTGACAGAAGTGTAGAGACACTGTATGGATGAATCAGAATGATTGAAGATAAAGATAAGAAGAAGGATATGTGATGACCTTATTCCTAAGGTCTCTTGGCTCAATATTGCATATTGGTGATGCTACAAATGTTTTAGGGAAGACTGGTTTTTGGACTATCACAGTGATGCTTGATAGAGTAGGTCTTTGTGTTTTGGGTATATATTACAGGCAATGATGATTCAGGTTATGCGAGCTTAATAGATGACATAAGATACATTGAGGAATGTTTATTGTTGATCACTAGTCATGTGATTGTTGGTGATGTTATCTGTGGTGTGTATTCTAGAGAAGACCTATTTGTGGTTGACTTCAGAGATGTATAGTATATTATGGATTGTGAGCATGGATTGCGGATCTTGGAGTATATCTGATGTATTTTAATTGATGTTTACTTCTTTTAGGTACATTGTGTATCTTATCAAGGGCTTAAATAATTATTTTTATATTGGGAAAGCTTAATTGGCTGACCTAATCAATTATTGTAATAGGGTATATATGAGAGATCTTTTCTTTTGAAAAGAAGTGGTATGAGAGAGTGGTGTGAAGGTTATTGAAATATAGAGAAGTGTGGAATCTGTGAAGCTTGATTGGCTGCTGGATGTAGAGAAGAGTTTGTGATTATAGTACTTCATTGGAACTGACCAAGCAAAGATAGTTGCTATCAAACAGTTCACTGGATTGTATATTTCTTATATATACTTATTTGGATTGTAATCCTTGAGGGAAACTTTAACCTTCTTTGGGCAATGTGCCTAGGTAGCGAGTCCACTGTTACTCTTGAATCCTAATAGGTTTTGTCGTTTGAGAGGGACTATGTACTATAATGTTGTAATAAGATCCTAACATGGCTAAATCTTTTAACAGGGATACTATACTCTCAGTACATCATTTGTGGGTGCTAATTCCCGTTGGGTTTTTACATTTAATAGGGTTTTCTTGACAACAAGGACTGTGGTATTGTGTTAGAATTTATTGTATTTTCATTTTAATTGTAGTTTTGGTTTATAAATTTTAAAGTTTAATAATCTATATCATAGTTGATTCACTCCCCCTCTTAGTTGTGCTTGTGGACTGTTATTCCTAACAATTGGTATCAGAGCTACTAGTCCTTAGAGAGAAAGATTAATAGCTTGATTTGATCCTAAAGATGTCCTACTACAGGAATTATAGTCCAAAATTTGATCTTGAAAAATTTGACAGTTGAAAGAACAAGATGAGAACATATTTTCTATGTTTGGGAATTGACTATTGGATGATCATGAAAATAAATGAAAAGATAAAGACTAAGGTTGAATTGGATAAAGCTAATGAAGATAAAAATAATTTTTTTTCATGTAATATGGTCAGAAGGGAATCTTTAATTAGTACACTTTCAAAAGGAAAATTCATAGAAGTAAAAGACTTAGATTCTACACATGAAATTTGGACAAGATTAGAAGCATTCTATCAAGGAGATAAGTTTACAAAACATGAAAAGATACAAAACTGGAAGACAAAGATGGAATAATTGAAAATAAAAGATGATGAGAACATTAGAGCATATGCACAGAGAATTACTGAACTGGTTACTGACATCATAAAATCTGGAGGTACTTATAGTGAGGAAGAAGTGATTGCAAAGATTCTCAGATCTCTGACACCTACATACAAAACTAAAGTAAAAGCTATAAAGGAGATTATACCTTTAACACTGAAATTCAATAGAGAGATGTTGATTGGAAAGCTAACTACTTTTGAAGCCGTAGAACTAGGAGATTCTCTACCTAAATTTGAGTCTGCATTCAAGGTGACTGTGCATAGAAACAAAAAGACCTTATCTGAAATTGTGAGCACCAACAATAGTGACTTAAGAGAATAACTTGGAGATTATGCTGATGAATGGGAATAGATACAAGATGAAGAAAGAAAGCTAGATGAAGTGGTAGACCTAATCGCTAGAAGAGAAAAGAGAGGTAAGGGTAAATTTGAAGGAAAATTACCTTTGAAATGTTTTTCATGCAACAAAATTGGTCATTTTGCATCTCGATGTCCTACAAGGGTTCCAAAACACAAACCTAAGTCTTACAAATTAAAGTATTCAAAAGACAAGGAATTTTATTATGCTAGTGAAGTTATTTCTTATGATGATAATGTTGATTATGATGAAATTGGATTTCTTTCTATTAAAAATGATGAACCTATACATGAAGAAAAAGCCTTAGTATCTCGTGTTGAAAAGAAATCTGAATGGGTTATAGATAGTGGTTGATCACATCATATGACTGGAGATAAAAACAAGTTTGTCAATCTGAAAAGATATGATGGTGGTGTTGTTAGATTTGGTGACAATACTCCTAAGCTTATCATTGGAGTTGGATATATTTCTCTTGATGGAAAGACTAATGCTAACAATGTACTGCTTGTTAATGGACTTAAGCATAATATGTTGAGTGCTGGACAAATAGTGGATAGAGGTTATCAATTGAAATTCATTGATGAGAAATGTTATATCAGAAGTAAATCAGGATACTTGATCGCATCTAGTACTAAATCTAGAGGTAATATGTTTGAATTGAATACATCTGAAGCTTCTTCTTTTATTGTGAAGGTTGATGATAGTTGGTTATGGCATAGAAGATTTTGTCATGTTAACTTTGATAACATTGTGAAGGCACTTGTATGAAAAATGCAGTAAGAGATCTACCTAAGATTGTGAAACCATCTAACACTATGTGTAGAGAGTGTGTTATGGGGAAGCAGACTAGAATAAATTTTAAAAGAAAATCTTATTCAACAAAAGGGAGGTTGGATCTGGTACATACAAATCTGTGTGGTCCTGCAAGAGCAAGATCTTATTATAGTAAAAGGTACTTTATAAATTTTTTATGACTTTTCTAGAATGATGTGGGTTACATATTTAAGAGAGAAATCTAAGGCATTTGACAACTTCAAGTTATTCAAAGAAAAATTTGAGAATGAATTTGGTTTGAAGAAAAAAATTTTAAGATCAGATAGAGGCAGTGAGTTTACTTTAGAATTATTTAATCCCTATTGCGAAGAGCATGGAATATCCAGACATACATCTGCTCCTAGGACACCACAATAGAATGGGATAGCAGAGTGAAGAAACAAAACAATATTAGATGCTACCAGAACTATGTTGCTGGAAGTAAATGTATCACATGCTCATTGGAGAGAGGTTGTTGGTACTCCTATGTACACCTTGAATAAAATTCAGATCAGAGAAGGTACAAGTAAGACTCCTTATAAAATATCGTTTGATCATACTCCTACTATTAATAATTTAGAATATTTGGAAGTAATCTATATTTAAGAACTGGTGAAGATGGAATCTTAATCATAGAAGGTTTTGTTGATGATATCATTTTTGGAGGCAATGATAAAATGAGTAAAAAGTTATCTAAAGAAATGGAAAATGAATTTGAAATGTCAATGATTGGTGAGATGAAATTATTTCTTGGTTTGAAAATTAATCAGAGTAAGAATGGTATATTTATAGCTCAGAACAAGTATCTTAAGGATATTTTGAAAAAGTTGTGAATAGAAGATTGTAAACCTATTGGGACACCCATGGTGACTGGTGACAAACTTACTAGTAATGATGAGACTCGGAGTGTTTTTTAGACAAAGTATAGATTGATGATTGGAGGTCTACAATATCTAACTCACACCTGACTAGATATTTCCAATGCAGTTAGAATTGTGGCAAGATATCAAGCAGATCGTAAAAAGACACACCTTGCTGCTGTGAAAATAATTTTCAAATACTTGAAAGGAAGAATAGAATATGGATTATGGTATGAAAAATCAAAAAAATTTATTTTACAGGCTTACACTAATACTGATTGGGCAATTAATGTGGATGATAAAAAGAGTACAAGTAGTGGAGCATTTTTCCTTGGGAAAAGCTTGGTTTCTTGGTTAAGTAAGAAGCATGACTATATTGCTCAGTCTACTGTTGAACCTGACTGTGTTGCTTCTGCTATAAAATGTATACTCATGACCAAGGGTGTACTTAGTTGGGATCCTTTCATGCTTTTTGTAGATGATGTGCTAGCTTGATTTGTAGAGCTAGTCTAGTTTGACACAATCTACGCTGATGTCACTGTCATTGATGATGGAAAGACTTGGGATATCACAAGTTCCATTTGAGAGGGTCGAGATATGTTTTGGCTTAATAGAGGGTTCTTTGGCCATACTATTGAGACATTAAATTCAGTGAGGAGAGTGCTTAGGCATTTTTAATCAATATGGATAAAAATATTTCAATATTCCTCTCTACCACAACATCAACTGCTTGTGCTAAATAGGCGTCTTGTGCTATGTCTTTGAGCTCCTCTTCTGTGACATATTGGAACAATGTTGGTCTATAGGGATTCTCAATGTAAAGAGTAGGACAAGTGTTTCTGAAAGGGTCATCCTCTCGCTCTTGTTCCTACGGGGGAAACTGGTTGATGTAGGACTCATTGGGTTGTGTCCTAGCTTTTGACCTAGTGAAAGGTCCTCCATAGGGTGTATAAGACATAATGTTGTCCAGATGTTTTGACTAAAATAAGTGATATAAAGCAAACAAAAAAGGATAACATTTCTAGGACAGTTTGAGTTATGTTTGGACAAGGATAATTCTAGGGATAGATTTAGATTTCTCTTGATCTCAACAGACATGGTGATATAAGATATGGATTCAGACTATTGCCTTGGACAAATTCGTTGATAGAGATTGGTAATTTGAGATAACGAGATCAATATAATCGAGTCTAAACTTTTGAACTAACAATATTTTAGACAATAATTGTTCTTTAAAAGAATCGATTTTCTTTAATGTTTAGAGATTCACACAATATTATTTGCATTTTTCTAGGATGTAGACACTAATATTTTACACAAAATGGGGAATCTTCCCAAGGTTTTCAGGAAAAAATAGATGTTCAGAGTTTTCTGGCTAAGTGCGGAAAACTTCCACCGATTGCAGCAAAGTGATCGGTCAATTGTGGTAAACAATCACTGATTGCGGTAATTAAAGGGTCAAGTGAGGAAATAAAATGTTTGATTATGGTATAATTCTATCAATTGCGGCAAGATGTAGGCAATTGCAGAAAAAAGAGACAGTCTGAAAAAAGATCTCAAATTTGGCTTATGTGTCTGATAATATTGATTCCTGGAACAAGGATTCTGATTGCAGAAAAGGTTTGATGTTGACACCCTAGACTTGAACATGTTGGACTCATTTTTCCAATTTTTTATATTGGTTTTGCATTTTTGGATACTAATCACAGAATAAGCACAATAGAGAATGTCTTTCGTAATCTATCATGGGTCTTGAAACAAGGATAAAAAGTTTAATCTAGGTTAAATTTGGCTTCAAAATATAATGTTATAGGCCCAATGCTTGAATGTTTGTTATCTCACACAACAAGTGTCACACTACTAGGACACAAAGGTCCATGACGTAGGTGCCCGTGTGTTTTCCATTGTCAGATATTGTTGTCGTGCTAGTGAAGATCTCTTTCACTACCACAATATCTTGGAACACATATGTTGGGGATCTTGGGGGGAAATTCTGAAAGCCTTTGCACTATAATAAGGTATTTGTTCAGAGGCGAATCAGGTTGGCCTCTATTTAACAAGGTTGTAGTAGGGTCTGTGGCATCTATCCAATCAGTTTGTACGTGTGTGACTCACTTAAGAGCCTAGTTGATCATGCTAACTACTTAGGGATATTCACTTGATCCAAGCTATCATCAACACACCTCGCATCTTGTTTATATACCGATATAAAAGGATTACCAGTTTAAGGTCGTTCTCTGAGGAAGAAGCACATTCCACAGATAGGACTTTCTAAAAAAGTATAAAGGTTTTTAATCTAACAGATTTGTGCAATCACACCAATGACCTAAGACACAAGGTTAATTGTTTTAAACACCAAAATTCTAAGTGTGAACTAATCTAATCACCTATACAAGCACCAATGTTCAATTTTAAAGCCCAATGTAGGTGATGATTTGCTTGTTTCATTTTAATGCACCAAATTGAAAGGTTTTTTTTTTTTTTTCCTTTGTTCAATTTTTAACCACCATGTCAATTTTAAGCACCAAATTTGGAAAAGTGAGGTTCAAAATATTTGTATGCAATGTTTCTTTTAAGCACCAAAAACACAAATCAATGAATTTTAGGTTGCTTTGTTAACTATTTCCTCACCACAAGCTGTCAAAAAGTGATTAGTACCAAAATATTCTAACTAACAATTGAAGAATATCTGGAAACTTTGAAATTGTTAAGAGCATTAAGGCTAATGGTAACATTGTACTTAGCTATGAAATGTTTGATGGAATCAAGATGCCTGTTGTAAGCTTCTCTTTGATCTTCTGATGTGATTTCCAAGATGGAATTTTTTTGTGTGTGGTATTCAGCAGTTCTTCTTATGGTATCTCTCAGTGATCTAGCACCTAGGGTGCATCTGATTATCCTCTTGACCATTAGTCATTTGCTCAATCTTGCACAGAAATCAAGAAAGAACACAAAAATAAAACTTTTCAAAGATCTTTCTTTTGTTTGAAATATTTCTCAGAAAAAATTAAGTAACAGAGAATAAATTCCCTATATAATTTCAAGACCTTTCTAAAAATGTAACCATTTTTTATAAGAAATGTTGATTTGTGTCCATAACTATTTTTTATAAAATATCATAAAAAAATTATAAAAAATCATAAAATTTTTAGAAAAATCCTAATTTTAAACTGTATCTCTATTATGTCAACAAATACCTGAAAAAATAAATTGGATCATAATTCCTTAATTTGTGCCCTAGGGACCCATTTTATCAAAACAAACTAGTTTTAAAAGATCTATTACTTTTGAAAAATAATTTCATAGAAATTAAAATCATAGAGAATAAATCCCCTCTATAATTTAAAGAACTTTCTAAAAATGTATTTTTTTTGAAAAGAAACTCTGATTTGTGCTTAGAAATGATTTTTTCTGAAATATCATAAAAAAATTATCAAAAAAATTAAAAAAATCAGAAAAATCTAAATTTTTGTTTGTGGCCTCCTTAGATCAGTGTCAACTTGCAAAACAAATTTCAAAAAAATATTCCTTGTGGTTTGAAAGATATGACCAAATTTTGTGTGGGTTGTAATTTCACGTCGGATTCACCAAAATATGTAGGTTGTGTTCTATATACTCAATAACAAGGGTTAGTAGCACCAAATTGCAATGGAAATAAATTTATCAAACTACTAAGAATGAACCTATGAACAATAAAATGACAAGCAATCAAGGAGGAATACAAATGAATGCAAACCAACAAAGCTCGAATATTCTATTATCCCTCTCTACTCCTTCTAAAATGTTTTGTGTGTTGTGCTAGTATTGGTATGGATAGTGTCTATGACTTGGGAGTGTCAAGAATGTTGGGACTCAAAAATACAACAAAGGTTTTTGAGTACCTTGTTAAGATTTTGCATTTTGACCCCTTATAATTGCATTTGGTGCCTATTTGCCCGGATAAGGTTTTGAAGTCTACCATACATGTCAGGTGTTCATCACTCTTGTTTTAACATATGAAGACATCCCAGGTCGTCAAATTCAAGTTTCGAGTTATGTCATGATGTCTTGTTTTGAGCACTTGTCTAATTTTGCATGTCGCCTAAGTGTCATTGTTGTAACAGGCACAATTTGCATTTGAATAACTTGTGCCCTTTTGAGTTTCATGGGATGCCACTTTGGGAATGTTTAAAATGTATATCAGAGAGCCTATGTATAAAAACCCAAGCCATTTCAAGTCCATTTTATAGGTTTTCGGATCCCCCAAAGTTGGTTTTCCAAAATTATCTTGTTCTCTATTTTGCCCAGATTTCTAATTGCCCTACTTTGAGGTCTTGCAATTTGTGCCCAGATCAAGATATTAAAGAAGTGATTTTTCCCCTGCATTGTAAACCTATAAGTGAACTTCTCTTAAGAGTTTAAAACTTTGGTCTATCCATTTGAACACTTAGCCTAGTTGATTCTAAATTCGATTTTTGCAATTTTACTTTATTTAAGTTCAAAAAGTTTTGAAAGTGCTAACTTTGCAGATTTGTGTCGATTGATCAGTTTATCATCAGAGAAATTTACTTGAAGTTTTTCATTCCTAGTATGAAAGTGAATCCATGTTTAGAGGTTTAGACTTTGAGGGTCTTTTTTGATGGGTTTGTGGAATCAAAATCAAAAGCGATTTATGCAGATTGACATCATTGGTAGAATTACATTCACAGAGCAGTCATTCTTAGAGGGTCATAACTTCATGCCAGATTGTGGTTTTGAGATGCGATTTGTTTCCTTGTGCTTCTTATACATGAATGCCTCATCATGATCAGTGGTTAGGCCTCAAGGCATGATTCCTTATTTTTTCAAAGCTCAATTTATTTGCAATTTCTGTTGCTTCGACATTTGTGTTTGGACTGTGTTCCCAAATCACCATATTTGATTGATTACATCTTGCTCATGGAGTTGAATTAGATAAATCCCTTTTGCATGTATACTGAGAATGTTTTAGAGAATCACTCTGGCAAGTCATGGATCCTTAGGAGTTGATCTGATCTCTTTCCAAGTTTCATTTTTGGCAGGGTTTGCATATGTTTAAATACATCCAATTGTAGAATAAATGAAGTTGCTCACTTGGAATGTTATTATCTTGTGGCCCTGATGTTTTCAAGATGATCCAATTGGCGACCATGATCAGATGCTTGAGATGAGTGGGTTTTTGATTCCTCACATTTTCAAGGGGTCATTCAGTCAGCTTTCCAAAGTAGTTCTAGAGGCTACTCATTGTGTTCTCATTAAAATAGAAAATTCCTAAAGGATCAGAGATGGTCTCCAATTAAATGTTTTATAATCCAATTACATAGTAGACTATGTATTCGTCAAATTGGAGATGATTTAACGTATTCTAACTGGAATGTAGATCTGATGATATTCCAGAAGTACAAAGGTTGAAGAGCATACAAGACATGTTAATGATTTTATAAAATGCGATTGACAAATTGAATGCCAAAGTCTGTAAATAAATGAGACAAAAGGGAGCTGTCTAGATTCAAAACGTGGATCAGACTTGGTGTAGAATGTGGCAACATAGACAAGGCATGTTGAATATTGTTGAAGTCTTCTCCATGATGTCAAAGAGAGCTACCTATGCATGGAACGTGAGGAAATGTCTACATCAAACACCTAAAGTATACGTTAAATAAAAAGAAAGTAATTACAATCGGCATGTTAACTATTCAAAATGTGTGCTACAAACAATGAAGGAAGTCTATGTTGAATAGTGCAAAGAGGCCCCACCACCAATGGAGGATCCACACGACTGCTACATTTTAATACACTGAAGTTGGTGCCAAATCCACATAATGATGCATTTTAAATGGAGGAGCTGGCACCAGTCTGAATGCAAATGTTATTGTTGCTCATGAATACTACAAAGTCTTCTCTTTAATGAGATAAAATCTCTATGCTAAATACCAGATAGGAGGGTGCGTGGAGAAAGAATGGATGATGTTGTTTGAAGAGACAAAAGTCTACGCATGGGGAAGGAGAAGACCACACAAGAAATGGGAGGTAGTCAAGCTATGGAGCCACGTGTGGGGAGTTTTTCTGTTGAAAGCCTTTTATTGTTTTGGCATTTATCCCACATTCGTCCAGTAAGAGATTTTAAGAGTCTTTATATATTGCAGTGCTTACAATGTGAAATGAATAAGAGCTGAGAGGCCCATTGGCAGGCCCCTTGGAAAGAGGAATCCTTGCGGTGGTGGGCCCCATATTTTGTGCGCGATATGCAGGTGAGCTTTAAAACATGAAGGAATTTAGTCGCACATTGGTCCCAGAAGTGAACTTTAAGGTGCATACAAGGTAAAGGCAAAACATATTATAATGTGAAGATGAGTAGGAGGATCTCCACGCACATGTAGGTAGTGCATTGGGAGGCATTCCTAGATGACCGATATGAAATTTTGGCAATGAGCTAGCAAACAATTGGCATGTAGATGGTGCTAGATGGTTGGTGATGTGGTAGACACGTGGTGAAAGTGCGTGAAATCTCGAGAAGTAACCACGTTCAAGGAAAACCTTCATAGATTGATAGATAACCACTAGACTAACCACGTGCAAATT
Source organism: Thuja plicata (assembly GCA_018584345.1). Classification (NCBI taxonomy): domain Eukaryota; kingdom Viridiplantae; phylum Streptophyta; class Pinopsida; order Cupressales; family Cupressaceae; genus Thuja; species Thuja plicata. The sequence continues at coordinate 1,319,842 of MU224313.1, read as the reverse complement.
CATGAGATGCTAAGGGTTCCTATTTTTTTCTCTATTTTGGGGGGTTTCAGACTCTGTTCAGTTTCTCTGCAAAATTTAGAGCAGGTTCCAAGTGTGGTATATTCTATATATATTTTCCCTCTTCTATGGATATAGGGTGTTCTTGTATCCTTTTTGTTATAGGGAAGAACATCATTGTAATAGCTTGCTTATGAATGCAATTCAATATTGTTGTTTCTGATATCAAGTTGTCTCCATTATGTTTCTTGAATGATAGAGAATAAAGCATTAAGGGTGTTTTAGTCTTATTTGTTGTTGATCAACAATAGAGTCATTTAAGAAATGATTGTGATTTAATATTTGTCTTCAAATATGTATGAGATGGGGTATTAAGGATATTTCAGACTTGTCTTTCAGTGGATTTTGATTAATTTATTGTCTATTCCAAGGTCTCTTCCAAGGGGAGGGTTAAATTCTTTGAGTAGGGAGTTGCATATTTGAAAACACAGGTAGAATCACAAGTAGAACCTGATTGATAAGTTATGTCTTATGTAAGGCATATAGACATATAAGACTATACTATTTTCCTTCATTCATGATCTTCTTTGCAATGTTATGTTTGACCCTGTTGCCCATTGGATAAGGCACTGGTCTATGAAAGACTTGGGGTATTTCAGAGATCCATTTACCAAAATAGAATTGAAAATCATTTCCCTTTCATGTTATTAGGAGTCAGGATTGCTCCAGTTTTCAGACATACTCTATGCAAGTGGAATATTGCATAAGACTTGACAAAATATTGAGGTATATGTTACCTAAGGGTTTGAAAAATATTCCACAATCATATATCTTCAAGCTTGTATTTGTCACAAAGGATTCATGTGTGTGTAGATTAGGTAATACCCACCCGAGTGATATGGAGCTCGAAGTGAAGGAGGATATTTTATCCTTGTTAATTATCCTTTTTCTTGTTAGAATCAGGAGTTGGAGTTATAGAGTTGGTCAGTTACTAATCTATTTTGATTCTACAATAAAAATCTCTAACAAATTGGCAACTCTAGTTGGGAAGTAATAGGACAACAAGTTTAAGATGATAATTTCCTTGCTTTGTTGAATCATCCCAGAGTCTGGTTGAAGAAAAGAGTTAGAAAAGGAATCTAAAATTTGTTTCAGATATTTAAGAGGGAACATCTTGGAAGGTGTTTTCATTTGTAGCAAATTGAAAAAAGGATTACGCAACTTTTCTGTTTGGAGAAAACCCAGAATTAAAAGGAATTTGAAAATAGCTCTTGTTGTTTGAAAATTTTTCTCTGCAAGGAGGTGGCAACTCTATGAAGAAATAACTTGATGGAACTACAAAAGAGGCTCTAGATCTGCCATGTATCCAGTCAAGAAGAAGAAAGAACATAAATTGCAAATTTAGGTTCAGGTAATCTTCTTGTTTTGTTAAAAGAGAAAAGTCCATTAATAGGTGATTAATTCACTAAGAGAAAAGGGAAAAGTATTTTTAAAAGGTTGTTATAATTCTAGGTTAGATTTGAGTTCTAAGGATCAGAAGTATACTGTGGTTTTATGAAGTAAATGATTGCATAAAATTGGATAGAAATTTTGTCATAAGAACAATAAGTTGTTGTTAAATGAATGATCCAATGGAAGGTGCGGTTTCAATGGATAAATAAAATTTTTGTATATCTGAGATTTACCAGTCAGAACTTGATAAATCTAATAAAAATATTGCATTAGAAGAGCTACGAATCCAAGAGAAATTCCTATTGATTTTAAGATATGAGATAGGGGAAAAAGGGAAGAATCATATTATTTGTTTTATAAAAGGTTTCAAGATGCAACTGACAAGCTTGTAGAATCCATTGAGTTTCTAGAATTAGCATGGGTAGATTTTTTTAAATCTTAGTATTCCTGAATATTTCAGTTGGTCTACATCCCTTAGAGAAGAAGAAATTAAATATACCATAGAATGGATAGATTCGATTGAGAAATTAGAATTTGAAAATGTTGAGGATGCTAAATATCAATCTAGTTATGTAGATGATGCTGAGTCTACTTATGATAAAAGTGTTGATTATGATGATGAAAATGAATTCTATGAGCAGCAAGATGATGAATATGAATGTACAGATGGAAATGTTCCTTTTGAGTTTGTAGACTATTCTTTTTCTCAGCAAAACAATGCAGATTTCTTGTTTCAGTTTGAAGATGTTTTGTGTGAACAACAAGATGATTATTATTATGCAGATGTAAGTTGTTGTAGTGATTTATTTTCACAAGATGATATGGTCCAAGAGGTCTCACTCCTTGTTTCTAATGAGGAAGATATTTGTAGCATCAAGCAAGAGGCCAATGAAGGTAAACAAGAAGTCCAATACCCTCTAAGCAGTGAGAAATTCTTAGAACTCTTAGCTGCTTCTTTTCAAAGGTATGTATCTAAAAATGACTCTAGAATACCATGCCCAATAGATATATGTTTTGATGAAGATAATGTTAGTGAGGGCATGAAATGTGAAAAGTATGTTGAGTTCCCTTCTCCTATTTTTGAAGATGATGATATGCAAGTTAAGAGTACATATGGTTGTGATGAATTTGTTGCTATCATATATGATGAATATGAGGATTTATGTACTAGTGTGGATTCATATTTTCATGAACCTAGTATCAATGATTCTTTTTTAAGCCATGATGTTGAAGAAAGTAACAAATCTGAATGTGTTTTCCCAGATTTGAAAGTGATTAAAAAATCATTGACTAACAATGATTTTCCATTTTTAAAAGATGTTGATAGAGGTATTTATCAGCAAGTTGTCTCTAGTGTTATGTAATCAAATTTTTGTTTCGAGGCGTTCTATTTTAGTTTGCAAAGTGTTGATGCAAAAGAAGCTTGTTCTTTGGTGCAAAATAATGTTCAGTCTATGGATGTTTCCAGTCATGAAAATGAGTTGGAATGTTTCTTTTTTCAGAAAGTCAGTGATAGTGAAGGGTGTGATATTTTGGCATCACACAATGATCAACACTCACAATGGTTAGATGATTTGATTTTTCCAAGTGATGGTGAGTTTGTTGATTGTATTTTGTTTGATATGTTAAAGGTGAATGGCAGTATTTTTTAATCATGCACGTGGAAGCAATAGTTTCAACTTACCTTTGATTTATGGAGATGAGAATTGTATGCTCGACAGTGGTAAGAGCTGATTTGAGTTTTAGGGATTTTGGCATTTTGTAAATATTTCCATGCTTGTATAGTTACTTTCCTCTCCCTTTAGTTGTGTGGTGTGTTTTCTTTCAATAAAGGGTTCCCAGTTTTTTAAAATGTAAAAAGAGAAAAAAGACATAAGAGATAAGATATGTTTTGATTTTTGTGGGGTGGTATGCTTTAACCATGAGATTCTGAGGTTCTTTGCGTGCCCACATGGGGCACGTGTCCCCAAATAGAACCACTATTGGGACTCAAAAATACAACAAGGGTTTTTGAGTACCTTGTTAAGCTTTTGCATTTTGACCCCCTATAATTGCATTTGGTGCCTATTTGCCCGAATAAGGTTTTGAAGTATGCTAACCATGTCAGGTGTTCATCACTCTTTTTTTGATATATGAAGACATCCCAGGTCATCAGATTCAATTTTTGAGTTATGTCATGATGTCTTGTTTTGAGCACTTGTCTAATTCTGCATTTGCCGCCTAAGTGGCACTTTGTTGTGACATGAACAGTTTGCATTTGAATAACTTGTGCCATTTTGAGTTTTATAGGATGCCACTTTAGGAATGTTTAAAGTGTATATCAGAGAGCCTATGTGTATGCCTCTCCTTCTGGTTCATGATCTGTGGATTCTCAAGCTTTCCAAAGGCAAGGGTCAGTTGCAAAGGTTTCACAATTGATATGAATCAAATACATGATGCTACTAAAATGAATAACGATGAAACATAATCAATAAAATGTACAAGCAAGAGAAAGGAAAACAAATGAATGAAAAACCCACGATGCTTGAAGCTTCTATTGTCTCTCTTTACTCCTTCCAAAATGTTGTTCTTGATGTTCAGTATTGGCGGGGCAGCATCTATGACTTGAGAAGTGTTGAGAATTTGCTAGTTGAAATGGGTGTGTGATCGCAAGATGGCTTGAATGCTAGAACCAAACTGACAGAGTAATGGCGCACGAGAGCTTGAAATCTTGGATCCTTCAAATAGTTATGAAGGGTTTATTATATAGGAATTGGTGATGATATGAATGGTTGAGATCAATCCCAGAGATGGGGAGATGAATGGTTGAGATCAAAAGGAATAGGAGAGGTCCTCAGTAAACTCCACCTCTTCAATTGGTAAAGAGGAGATAGAGTTTGGTTAACTGAAGAGCTAATTATGAGTTACCTTGTTGAACTAAAGAGGTGGGTGAAGTTACCTATGTGGACTAGAGAGATGGGTGGAGTAACCCATGTGATCTGATTGGAGTTATCTCTTTGAAGATAAATGAATATTTAATTCATATATTTAATAATTATTTTCAACATGTGAGATAATTAAATTATTTTTGATTAAGAATTGCTTTATTTGATGAAATTAAATTAATTTAATTGGAAGAATATAATTAGTAAGTTTAAATATTTGAATTTAAACTATAGGAAATTGAGTTTAATTAACCAATTAATGGTAATTAATCAATTAAAGCTATTTAATTAAATAAAATTAATTATTTAATTAATTTTGGGAATTTGATTAGATGATTTAGGGAATGAATTTAGAGGAAAAAAGATGATTAATTAATGATTAAAAAACCATTAATTAATAAATGAAAATTAGTGTTGTTAATGTACAGTCGCAAGCCTATCCATTTTAGGGTATCAACAGTTGCCCCTCTTTGATGCGATGTGACTTGTCGCAGTGTGTCAAAGATTCTTTGATTTTGCCCCAGCTTGCCCTGGCATTTAGTAGGTGTACTTATGCCCCCTCAACAAATTTGAGAAAAAAGTCACGAGACGAGCGTTGATTTGTTGAAACTGTAATTTGTGGAACTAGGTAGTTGACGGATTTGAAAAATAATTTAAAATGCCCCTGTAATTGACCGTCTAAGTTTCTGGGGACCGGGAAGAAATTTTGGAGCTCCTGGGTGAAATTAAGGTTTTCTGAAACCCATATAAGTAACGAAGAGAGCTCTTCTTTTGTCACTTTACGATTTGGAGCCCTGAGATCTTGGTGAGTTGGTTTCTAATTTCTGCCTTCTTTTTCTTCCTATTTTTGAGCAATGGCAGGCCTTCCTGGCATAGTGCACATCTCCGACTGAGTCTGTACGTACCACAGACCTAATGGCTCTAGATGTCCGGTGAGTTTTCTCTGTTTTCATTTCATTTATTGCTTTTAAAATTCATACTTTTTTGAAAAATTGACATATGTGCCGCAATCGGCTGCAGTTTTGCCGTAATTGCGGTTTGAATGCCACAATTTCCAGTTATATACCGCATTTGATAAAGGTGCCGCACTTGCACATGTAGATTTTTGCAATTGCAATTTGTCTGCCACACTTGTAGATTATGTTCCGTAATCGCTTAAAAGTACTGCATTTGCCTCTATTTATTATCACAATTGATTTTTTTAGCACTGTCTGCCTGATGTCTTTGTTTGTTATCTTCTTTTTCTAGCTTCTGTTACTTTCCTCAATGACTGAAACTGATCATTTTCTATTTTTTGACTCTATGTGTAGTTCCTGGGCATATCTTGCGTTGTCAAGAGTCTAGGCCGGCGGGACTCGTGTACAGATTCCAGTTGACCGAGGATGAGAGGTCAATTCTTCATGATCTTGGATTGTATTGGATATGTTATATGCCTGAGATCATGACCAACAGGGGTCTGATCTCCGCTCTTGTAGAGCGATGGCACTTAGAGGCTTTCACTTTCTGGCTACCCATCGGGGAGTGTACCATGACCTTGGAGGATGTGTATCGCATCCTCCAACTCCCTATCCAGGGTGAGCTTGTGGAGTATTCCACATGCACTGGTGTTACCGCATTGACTGAGCTCTGTGGACTACCCCGGGATTAGCTTGGGCTTGCAGGTGATTATGATATCCCTTGGTCTAGATTTAGATTAGGCCTTGATAGACTATCCACGCTGTTGGGTAGTCTGATATGTGGGATTCTATGCTCCGATCGTCGTCAGCATGATTTTTCTATTGGGTTTGGTAGTGTCCTGCAGAGTATGGTCCGAGACCATACCGTCTTTGCTTGGGGTCTATTCATGTTGGCCCACATGCATTTCCATATGTTGTATGTGGCTTACCTTGATGGTAAGTCACTTGGCTGCGGTGCTACCTTGCTACAGATTTGGGCATGGGAGCATATAGCGGTTTGTCATCCTGTTGGTGCCCATGCTCTCCCGACAGACAGGCCGTATGTGTACATGTATGATGGTGTGATTTTCTAGACTCATATGGGTCATATTTCAAATTGGTGATAGTAGTTAGATATGATTGCATATTTTATCTGGAGGCCATACAAAGATTTTCACATCTAGGATGGAGAGGACATCCATCTCCCCTTTTGTCGACGGCGGAGATACTTGATTGGTTGCGTGAGTGATCATGTACATATGATAGATTTTCATAACACTGACAGGGTGTTACGTCAGTTTTTAGAGCGACAAGATGTATCAGATTCATATGCATATTTTTCTCAAAGGTCGAGGGATGCTCATGTTTGGGGTGCTGTAGTGTAACAAGATGTTGCTCGCACTGAGTTCTTAGGGTTGCTTCTTGTTGCATGGACTTGGCGCTCTACCACTGTGGACCCAGGTTTGTCTTGTTTCTGATATGCACATGTACTTCCTTTCTACTCTTTGATTCTTGCTCATATCTTGTTATGGTACTTTCTATCTTTTTCTTCTCTGGTACTGATAGTTGAATTTGTCTTTTTTAGGCACTACACCGCAGTATGATGCTTATTGGTTGCAGCATCGGCCTATTGCACTGACCGGTGTGTCGCATCTTGTTCCCAGGAATGTGATGAGGAGGTCTCGATGGGTATGGCACGGTAGGGGAGGCCATGGTGGAGGGAGAGGTGGTGGTAGGGGTTGGAGGGAGGGGGATAGAGATGGTGG
>MU224313.1:1277655-1288137 GCA_018584345.1 Thuja plicata | reverse complement strand
CTTTATTTGATGAAATTAAATTAATTTAATTAGTAAGTTTAAATATTTGAATTTAAACTATAGGAAATTGAGTTTAATTAATCAATTAATGGTAATTAATCAATTAAAGCTATTTAATTAAATAAAACTAATTATTTAATCAATGTTGGGAATTTGATTAGATGATGTGGGGAATGAATTTAGAGGAAAAAAATGATTAATTAATGATTAAAAAAATATTAATTAATAGATGAAAATTAGTGTTTTTAATGTAAAGTCGCAAGTCTGTCAATTTTAGGGTGTCTACACTATGTTTCAAAACCCAAGCCATTTCAAGTCCATTTGATAGGTTTTTGGATCCCCCAAAGTTGGTTTTCTAGAATTATCTTATTCTCTGTTTTGCCCAGATTTCTAATTGCCCTACTTTGAGGTCTTGAAATTTTTGCCCAATTCAAGATATTGAAGAAGTGATTATTCCCCTGCATTGTAAACTTGGAAGTGAAATTCATTGAAGATTTTCAGACTTTTGTCAATCCATTTGACCACTTTTACCAGTTGATTCTAAATCTAATTTTTGCAATTTCACTGTGTTTAAGTTCAGAAAGTCTTGAAAGTGCTAACTTTCCAGATTTATGCCGGTTGGTCAGTTTATCATTAGAGAAAGATACTTGAAGTTATGAATTCCTAGTATGAAAGTGAATCCATGTTCATATGTTTAGACTTTGAGGGTCTTTTTTGATGGGTTTGTGAAGTCAAAATCAAAAGTGATTTATGCAGATTGACATCGTTGGCAAAATTACATTCATACAGCAGTCATTCTCAGAGGTCATAACTTCATGTCAGATTGTGGTTTTGAGATGCAATTTATTTCCTTATGCTTCTTATACCTGAATGCATTATTATGATCACTGGTTAGGCCTCAAGGCATGATTCCCTATTTTTTCATAGCTCAATCTATTAGCAATTTTTGTTGCTTTGACATTTGCATTTGCACTATGTTCCTAAATCAGCATATTTGATCGGTTACATCTTGCACATGGATTTGAATCAAATAAAGCCCTCTTGCATGTATACTCAGTATGTTTTAGAGAATCACTTTTCCAAGTCATAGATCCTTTGGAGTTGATCCGATGTCTTTCCAAGTTGTATTTTGGGCAGGGTTTGCATATGTTTAAATACATCCAATTGCAGAATAAATGAAGTTTCTCACTTTAAATGTTATTATCTTGTGGCCCTGGTGTGTTCAAGCCGATCCAGTTGGCGACCATTCTCAGATGGTGGATATGAGTGGGTTTTCCATTCCTCACATTTTCAAGGGGTTATTCAGTCAGTTTTACAAAGTAGTTCCAGAGGCTACTAATTGTGTTTGTTAGGGATTTTTCTTGCAAGTATCTTTTATAACCAGTATGAATGCTTGCTCTTGTATATTTCCAATAATATATATAAAAGAAAATTATAATTAATGAGGATTGGATATGATCCTCCTTTTTTGAGATCCACTGACTCAGGCAGGTATTAACTATAAATGATTACTGATTTTACACTACTTTATAGTGGATTATGTCTTCTTACTAACTTTTTGAATGCCTTTTACTGTATCAATAAGTAGATAACTATCCAAATGACTATGAATAATCTGATACAAAGCTTAAAAATCTAGACCATTATTTTGACAACAACAAATAGTCATGCAATAAGGATTCTCATCTTTCTTCCTTTTATAGTTCTTCTAAACTTAGGAGAAACAACCTATTTGATTCTCTCTTAAAGCAATCATCAGACTTAAATTGTACACTCTGTGAGTACATTTTTCTTATGAATATATGCTTTCTTATAAATGTAATGTAATTAAGTGATTGTTCTTAAATGCTGAATGATTGAATAATTACTTACAAAACTATAAACCAGTGCCTGATCCTAGGTGCTACAGAGTCAATCTTGAATGCAAATCCACAATTAGGTGACTAATGAAAATAATTACAACCTAGATAGAATGCCTTAAAAACTATCTAATCACTCCTATATCTTTTTTTATCATATCTTAAACATCAATATTCAGCTTCCTGGAATCATATAAAAGAATTATTCCTTCCTTGAAGGACCTCACAAATGACTGCACAACTACCTTGCAGATGATGTATTTAAATGCCTTACAAATAAACACATAAAAGCTTGAATATAAATAAAAGAGACAACACAAGATATAAAATAGAGATTGCAATTTATTTTATTAATGTCTAATTGCTTCAAAATACATAAAATAGAAAAAAAAAGTACAGAGGCTCTGACACAATTGTAGTAGTCTGCCTTGTAATTATATTCCATCATCTTTCAAAATATTACAATAAGTTCTATTTATAGGCTAAAACCATCTTGGAATCCTTAAGAATTAAGGATGAAACAAGCTTTGGATGGTTTTTAGACCTAATCCTAAAATACAAAAAGGAAAAAAGACAGGAAAGAACCAAGCGGTGGATGGACAAAAATGAAGAATAAGATCTTATTTGTTCTTTGTCTTCTTGTTATCTTTGGTGCCTTTGTCAGTATATGTTCAGGATAGCATCTGATATTTTTAGAAAGACCTAGTGATCACCATTACAGGTTGATTTACACTAGTCTTTAAGATAGCTAACCTCCCTATGCTCAAAGAGAAGGTGCATGTGTCCTCCTAATCTTCATCCATTATGTCAAGGGAAATAGTGACATACTTTTTCTTCTTAGGATTTGTTAATATATCCCATGCTATAACATCTTCTTCCTTTGGTCATTCAAAGCTCTATATGTTTTCCAAATAGGTCTTCTGTCTCTCCCACCTGGCATCCGTGATGCTCTTGACATATGTGATTAACTTGTTGAAATTTGTTTCTGCTTTAAATGCTTCATCTAAAACATTGTTGTACCTTTCCATATCTAATTCTCCTCTGTCAAAAACATAAAACTCTTTACTAGGTTGAATAGTGTCAAATTCTGAGCCCCATACCCCTAGTGGCTTGATCTGATTGTCTTCTGATTTGATTGGAGGCACAAATCTGTTGTAACTAGGCCTAAACATATTTAACCTTGCCTCAATCTGATTAGTCTTGCCTTTGAAAAAGGAAAAGGTGGCTTCTATCTTCTCTATCTCAACCCCAACCTGAGTTACCACCTCTGGCAGGTCTGATCTATGTGGTTGCAAAGATTCCAACCTCTCAAATAATCATGTTCTCCCTGACCATGTAGCATAATATGGGTTCAAAATTTGGACAAAATTTTTGACTTCTACTTGCAAGCCTGGTAATTTTCCATAGGATCCATAAAATATATCAATTTTATCCTTTATTGTATTAATCCTATGCTACAAAATTTCAGTCAGTGCACCTAAAACAAAATTATTGTGCTCACTAGTCCCCTGCCCTATTTCTGTTGTAGCATGTTGTGTTTCCTCTATCTGAATCTCTGCATCTTTTCCCTCTTTGTGCTCTGCAAGGGAAACTTTAGGCATATCAAGTAGTCTCTATGTTAATTCTACAATCATCTTCTCTTGTGCCTTAATCTTGATTAGACCCAATTCCCTGTCCTTGACTATATCACTAGTTTCACTAGTCAGTTTCTTAAATATCTCAGACATTTGGGAAACCTTGGTTTCATTTAACTATGCAAAATGGGTGAGTACTAAGGAAATTTCCAAGTCTCTTGTGTTCTGGATAGACCAAATGATCTTTTCCCCTTCCATCTTCTCTTGTATGTTCAACAATGAAGGCTTCTGATCCTTTGGAGATAAGCTCCACATTGCTAAGGCCTGGGATTTTGGATTGTATCCAAATCCTCTTATCATCTCTCCAACCTGTATTTTCAATGATAACTTGACATTAGGTTTCTTTCTTATTTGTTCTATTACAAAGTCAAAGGCTAATTCCCATCCTTCTACCAATAACATCCCACTAGACTTTACCAGTTTCCTTCCTTTCTCTAGTGTGATTTTCTCTGAATCAGGATCATAATCCTGCAATACTTGTAAAGCCTCACTAGTCATTGGATCTCCACCTGCCAACTGCAACTGTGCACCAACCTAATTTTGCTTGTTCTAGATAATAAACTCTTTGAACTCTTTTGTCTTAATAAAATTATCATATTTTAAGAATTTCTCTTGATGCAACAATCTCTCACCAGTGAATTTCATAAGAGGTAATTCTATATCCTCTTCATCATCTTTTTGCAGCTTCTTCCTTGCTCTTATCTTCTTCCTAAGTTGATGATCATAGGCTCTATCACTAGTGATAAGAGCACTAATTCTATCTTTTTTCTTCTCCTTTTTCTATGATGGTTCCCCTATTTCTACTCTTTATTTCTTTGGTGGGGGCTCAACAGTGACCTCAGTTTCTGGGACCTCTGTTAGGTCAATTATATTTTCTCCCTCAGCTATATGTTCTTCAACAAATGGCTGATTTACCAGAGGGGAGCTAGGAACTGGATATTCCTTGTCACTGTCCTCATCATACTATGATGATGAATGCCCTTTATGGCCCTTTTCCATTACTACAAGTACATCTTCAAGTTGATTACACAATATACTATAGGACTCAACCATGGCATCAAGTCTTTTCAAATATGGAAAATCTGGGAAGAAACCCCTAAAAGAGATACCTTTTTCTCTTCGCTTGCCTCTCAAAGTCCATCAATTCAGTAAACTTGTCAGCCCTTTGATTGACCTCCTCATCCTCCAGTATATACCTAATGAGGTCTTCCTCCATACATTACTCATGTTCCTTTGTATAAGGAATGGTGGGTGTCAAGAGCTTCTTGGCACTTAGTATAAAGCCTTCTATGTCAATGTATCTATAGAGGGCTACATTCATTCTATAGTGGCTCATCCAATTATTTATTGGATCTATTTCCCTTTTACTAATTGTAAAATTGTAAATTTTGAACTGTCTGGGGGTCAATGTTCCCTTCCTATGAAGAGCCAGGTGCTCCCTATCTGTCAAAATCAACTATCTAATAAATTCCATTGTTGAAATCCTGAGTGGTACATGGGGTGGGTGAGTACAACCATACACCCTGATTAAAGTAAAATTCTTCTCATAATAGAAATCACCCCAGTTGTGGTCTCCTGGCCACTTATCAACATATTGCCATGGCCTTAGCAACTGTAGCACCTTCACTAGCACCCTATTCTTATCTACACCTAGACACTTTAGTATTGGATATAATATCCAATTTTCAAAAGCACAAAATTCTTGTTCTCTGGAGGTGTTGTTCTAGACTCTCAACCAAAATTGAATGAAGTTGGCCTGATTCAGATGAAACCTTTGAAGCCTCAAATACTGGCAAATCATGAGAGGAAATTTGTAGTATAAAATCAAATGCATTAATATGGAATAATGCATAAATTTGGGGTCTTTCTCCTTGTTTTGGATATCAATAAACCCCTGATGCATTTGATCAATTATATACTAAAAATAATCATAATTTGTTCTAGTATGAGGGCTCTGCATATCTAGGACCATCATAATGATATCTGAGGTTATTCTCTCAGGCCCTTGATCCTTTCACAACACTCTACACAATGCATATCAAATGCACTTCATATAGAAGTTGAGGTCTTTATAGTAATAGGGAGCAGTCCCTGGGATGGGTGCTATTTAATTCTTCATTCTTCTAGGCACATGATACTCTTGGATCAATTTTGATGCAATGGCAGACTCTCTTGTATACCTATTCTCTAAACTCTTTAAATTTATCTCTTTAACCATTGGATAATATATATTGAATGCCTTCATGAATGAGTTCCTATCTAGGGTTACTAGGGCTTTCTCATCATCCCCCTTTTTTTTTTTTTGGTTAGGGAATCATACCTACTGGCCATTTCTAAAATGAAATCAACATCTATAAAGATGTTAGGGACTATTAATTTTTCTAGTCCATAGGTCCATGGGTTTGAAATTGGCACAACTTCATCACTATTATTATAAAAGTAATTGAAAAGGGAATAACTAGAAGAGCCTGGAGTTTTAGTATCCCTAATGTATTCCAAATCATCTACGAGATTATCGATATTTACCTTTCTATTCTGACCTGATCCAGGCAACAAAGAGATGAATTCTTTAGAATAATTCTGCTTCCCTTTCATATCATCATCAACATCACCACTTCTTCCACTGGTAGAAGCTACTCTCATTGCCCAACTCATCTTTCCTACTATTTTGTTCCAATTTATCTTACCAATTTTAAGACAATTCTATCTCCAAATCACACACTTTCAACTATGAATCACTCAAATTTTTCTAGAGCTCTAATAACCACTTGAATTCCTCAAATTCTAGACTAAAAATCAGCTTGTTTCACTCTGCAAATTCAAGAAGCTCTATTTTCTGCACACACTGATAACTTAGCCAACTTTCGCTCTAAAAAAAATAAACTCTTGGTAAGATAGAATGATTAATGGTAACCCTTATTTATTCCTGAATCATCAATGCATAAATCATATAATTGCGATTCAATCACTTCTGGCTTCTATTCCTCATGTTGCAAAATCAATTTTTGTTCTAGCCGTAGCCTTTGAAAGGGACAGGAAATCAAATATGAATGAGTGCCTTTAAATGCCAAAAAACCATATTATATTCAAACAGGATCCAAATTCAATCTGATTGGCTATTTCTCATACAACTCAGCTACCCTTTAACACATTTGTCTTAAGTCTCTGAAATTCCATTGGCTGGCAATTGTACATCATGGCACTGAGGAAAATTCTTTACTCAAACTCTGGTTCAGCTCCTAGTGACCTCGCAACTGTGTAATCTCCTTGTCGCTGAAAGTTATTCTTAACTGTGGTTTCATATTGATACTTAGCAAAGACCACACGATCAACCTACTGATCAACGATTATCTCCTTGTCGCTGAATGAACTCACTTAACCCATATTCTTTCAGAGAATTCGTGAAAAAAGATTCTAACTAGCTGATCTTTAATCTTGGTTTACTCAGGAGACTTGGTGACTATGTAATCCCTTTGTCACCAAGTAAACCCTTTAACTCATAATTTATTTAGAGACAATGCAACATAAGCTTTATCTCATAATCGCTGAATAAAATTTCATTTATCACTTTCATCTGGAGATAACCTGACTACCATTGATCTTCTTTTATTTGCATCTTACAGTCTACGTCGAGTCTCTAGATTTTAAAATCTAACCCTAATTTTTCATGAGACTAGGTGACTGCTATCTCCAAGTCACCAAATGTAATTTTCATTTTAAACTTTTACAGCGACCTCGCGACTGCCATTGGATCTTCTTTCATCTAATGGTTGTTGCCTAGTCTCATGAATTTTAACTTAACTCTTGATTTCTGCCGCGACCTAGCAACAATACTAATACTGAAACCGACATCTAACTTTGGTTTGTTTAGGAGACTTCACAACTGAAGAAACTAAGTGTCTCTAAATGATATTATTACTGTAGAGTTTATCACGAGACATCCCAACCACCGTTGGATCTAACTTAAGATGGACGGTTGTCACCAAGTCTCATGACATCTGAGGTATATTATTTTCCATTGAGAGATAATGCGACAAAGCCTTTTGGCTAAGTCTCTAAAAATAATGGAATATTCTCTTTAGGTTTTTTACATATTTCACCAGGTTTATGGCTAAAATCATCATTTGCAGAAGTATTTAAACAATTTTAGACATGATTTTCAACTCTTGATTACATAAATCACTAGGAATCTCAAAATTTTACAAGGCAGACTACAAAACTAGAAATACAACCAATAGTGGCTATATCTGAGGATGTTTAAACATAAGCTTATATCAAGAACCAGAGTATCTCTAGTTGCAAATCACTCAAAAGACACTGACTAACCTATTGCAGAAAGAAACACACAACTAAAAGAAACAAACCTATTTACATGTAATACATAAATATTTACTAGTTCATAAAACAATAATTTTCAACTGAGGAATGGCTTTAAGAACTGCCCATGCACTAGAAATTCATATTCTTCCTCATCCATATTCTTCAACATATAGGAATCTTTACCAAAGCTCTGAGAAACAATAAAGGGACCAAGCCATAAAGATTCAAACATTTTATGCTTACCTTTATCATCTACTCTCACATTCCATTGGAGTACAAGGTCACAGGTATAAATTTTCTGCAACCTGATATCTTATCAAAGAGATACTTATCTTTTGTTGCAGCTTTATATTCTCTTTATGACCCTCTCTTCTGATTTCATCAAGTTCAGCTAGTTGCATTATTCTATCTTTCATTGGGTCAGACATTTCTAGCTCTTCTTCTTGCATAAACTTGTATACAGGTAGTAAATTTTTTATAGGCATCCTATACTATAGACCATACAAAAGTTCAAATGGTGAGTTATCATTGGCTTTCTTGACTATTATCCTATCATCCCATAGAGCTAGTTTCAACTTTGTGTGCCAAGCTCTTTTGTACTTTTCTAAGGTCTTCTTTAAAATATTCAGAATGCTTTTATTAATGGATTCTACCTGGCCATTAGCATGAGGATGATATGGAGATCAATTAGAAATTATAATCCCATATTCATTGCAGAAATCCTTGATCTCATCTGATCTAAAAAACATAGCATTATCCATAACTAGCTTGGCAGGGACACCAAAATCTGGTTAAAATATTTTCTAGTAAAAACTCAATAACCACTTTGCTTGTTTATTTTTTAGTGGGAATATCTTCAATCCACTTTGTAAAATAGTCAGTGGAAATAAGTATCCAAATGCACCCTCCATTGGATTTCTCTAAAAATTCTCTTATAAAATCAATATCCCACATTGCAAAAGCTGCTTCAGCACTCACAGGGTTCAACAATAGGGCACCTGAGAATTTTAATTTATTTGAAAACCTCTAGAAAGGCTCACATTTCCTAACAAATGCATGAGTATCTTTAAATAGAGTGGGCCAATAATATCCAACCCTCAAAATCTTATGAGCAGTGGTCTTGGTAGAAAAATGCCCACCACATACTCTGACATGCATTTCAACTAGTACTTTTTCAGCTTGGTTTTTATCTAAACATAAAATTAGTACACCATTTGTGTCTTTCCAATATAAGTCTCCCTGAATTAAGGTGTACTTCTGAGCTTGTAACTTAAGACTCCTCTTTTGATTATCTAACATGATTTAGGGACAATTGGCATTCTTAAGGTAATACATGATATCAACATAGAATGGTTGTCTTTCAATACTCTTGACTGTTGAATCTTTCATTACTATATTATTAACTTGTACCAACTATAGATTTTCTTCTATCATAATTTTTGATAAAAAAATTTCTCTAACAAATTTAGTAATATGGATTTCTAGGTTAAATTCTTGAATTATGTTAATCCATTTACATCTCTTACCAGTCACTTATGATTGGGTAAGAATATCCTTCACTGTTGAATGGGGAACATATGCAAGAACTTTGGCACAAACTAGGTAAGGTCTGAAGTATTTAATAGCTTTCACCAATGCATATGCCTATTTCTTCATCATTTCATAGTTCAGTTATGCAGCTTGTGTTAGAATTAATCTTTCCTTGGTTGAAAATATGTACTTAAAAGGATAAACCAAGGTATCCTTATTTGTATTAGTCCTCTAGTCCAAGTAGGAGGACATGTCACTATTTTGTATTTCCTTTAATAAGGAATATAGATATTCCTCCTTAAGAGGAATCACACATTTGTCACACACATAATATGAATGTGGCATTCATAGGAGAAGAAAGTTACATGCAAACTCCTCCACTCATCTCTACTTAAGAGATGCTTCTCACACACTTGCTCTAATAATCTTCTCCTCTCTCTCATTTCTTCTCTCAATCTCTCATTGCTCTCACTATTGTATTGAGTTTATTGCTCTCATCCATAGGATTTTTTGCCATATTCTTATTATTCACAAAGGGGTTTTCCTTTTCTTTTCTCCTTACCAAAATCCCTTGGCTCTTTGTTGGATTCTTGAAGTTTCTCATGTGCTTGGTGATTGATCTTGAAAACTTTATCTCACATTTGGCTTATGGTAAAATCCTTCTTGCATTTCATTTTCTTGGATTACTTCATGTTCTTATTTTCATTCTTTTAATACTTCTTACATTGTATCAGAGCTATTTAATCCTTGTTTAAGTGTTTTATAGGAAGGTGTCATTCAAAGGAGAAAGCTCTTCTTGTTGATCTAATATTTGTTGCAGGTTTTACCTCATTGTTTTTTGTTGCAAATCTAATTTTTTAATCTAACTTGTTCTGGATGGCTTGCCGCTAGATCTAATTTTTTTTTCCTCATATATATTTCAAGTTTGTAGATTTTCATATTCTATTCTTCAACATTCTAACAGTGATTCAGATTTATCTTGCTTGCATAAAATCTAATCCTTTCCTCTGTCGGGCAACTGCAAGGGTTTTATCTTTTATACATTTTTATCCATTTCTCTAACTATCATATTTTTAGATCTGTATATTCAAATTTATCTATTTCAATGTTCTAACATATTTTCTCTTATTGTTATTTAT
>MU224313.1:1248120-1272575 GCA_018584345.1 Thuja plicata | reverse complement strand
TATATATATATATATATGTCTTGTTGTTCCTCTTTAGTGTGTTGGGTTACTGTTAACTCTTAATCTTTGTTATTATTATTATTATTATTATTATTATTTTATTATTACTTTTGTTCCTTTTTTGCTCTTAGGTTTTCTGTTTCCCCCTTTTTTTCCCCTTGTTTTTCATGCCTTCTTTCTCACCCCAACCCTTCCTTTATCTTTTAAGAGAGGCCCTATCTACATCTTATTTTACATTTCCTTATTGCTCTTTGCTGTTATATCCTGATGATGGATCACAGAGTGTGATCCGAAACGTTGATGTTAAAAAACATACACAATCTAAGCCAGAAATTCAACTCTAAGCTTCTATTCTCTCAAGATCTATCCTTACTCCATCTTTGGATACTATATGTCCCAATAACTTTCCTTTTGTGACTGAAAAATGACATTTTCTAGGGTTTAGTGAAACACCATATTCTAAAGCTTTATTGAAATTTTTTTCTAGATGTTCATAGTGATCCCCTGCTTTCTTAGAGAATGCACTCAAATAATCTTGGTAGATAACCATGAATAAATTAATAATCTCTTTAAATTCTACATCCATGGCTCTCTAAAATATTTCTCCTGCATTTATTAGTCCAAAGGGCATTCTGACATATACATAAGTTCCCCATGGAGTCGTAAATGCAGTCTTAAATTGTTCTGACTCTTTTACAAGTACCTGGTTATAGCCTGGAATTCCATCCATCATTGATAACAACTCACAACCGGTAACCTTATGCGACATTCCTTCCATGTTTGGTAGAGAATAATTGTCTTTTAAGGATGCAATGTTCATATTTATGAAATCTACACACAGTCTTATATCACCATTCTTTTTTCTTACTGGTACTAGGTTTGAAACCCAAGTTGAATGTCTAATAGGATGAATAATTCTAGCATCCTTTAATTTCATCAACTCTAGTTGTATCTTGGGAGAAAACAAAGGATTAATGGGTCTCTATTTTTTTCTAATTGGTTTCACATCTATTTTGAGTGGGATTTCATGTTGGAAAAGGTCCTCTCTATAAGCTTTTAAATCTTCATATGACCATGCAAAAACATGCTTATGTTTTCTCAGTAATTTTATCAGGTTGGTTCTGACATGAGAATCCAATCCTTTTCCAATATAAACTACCTAAGGAGTGGTCTCCAACCCCAAATTTATCTCCTCTAAATCCTCAATCTTGTCATTGCTTATTCTTACTGTATGTTCATTTTGATCAGTAAACAATGCCTCTAGTTCTACCAATCCCTTAGGAATCTGGTTAGAACTTAGTTTGACAACCTCATCCCCTAGTATACAATCCTTACCATCAATGACCTCAAGAAAATTATTGCAATCTATGTGTTGGTCTTCATAGTGATCAAGGTGTTGAAGAAATCTAAGGATATCTTTGTAAATATTGTTAGGGACAACTGGTCTTCTTTTAACCTCAACAATTGATACCCCATTTAAGGTCAAATCATCAGTTTTCAAAAAAATATTAGCTAAGAAATCTTCCATAATGTTTCTATACCTTTCTATCCAATTTATATTGAAGGCATCAAAGAATTCTATTTGGTCCCAAATAACATGTCTATAGATTTTTAGTCTATCATTCTTTACAACATACTTGGACCTTACTTGGGATACTACTATCTTTGAGTCACCATAAACTTTTAAACACTTTATACCATGTTTAGTAGCAATGTCTAGCCCTAGAAACACAACCTCATATTCTGTTGTATTATTTGTACACTGAAAAGATAACAGAAAATAATATTTGAATGTGGTACCTTATGGAGATATAAGTAGAACTCTAGCTCCTAATCCTTCTTTTGAACAGGCTCCATCAAAATACATTTCCCACAAACCATCACTCTATGTAGTCAACTCTTTCACCAAAGGATCAACATTTTCACATTGGTGAGTACTTTTGATTATGAAATTTTCCATGTCAATATCAATACAATAATTAATATTTGTATCCTGATGCAATTCTATCATATGAGGATTTATTCCCTCTCTAGACACATTTACATTATTTCCAACTATATTGAATGTGGCATAGGACAAGTCACACTGAATACTGCCTCCCATTGAAGCACTCCATTTTTTGGACAACAACATGCCATAATGTGGTGGTATATCAACCACAAGTACACTCATAGTCAACATTGTATCTGGGCATATGGCTAACTTGTAAGGTAAGGCTTCAATGGTTCCAAAAACATGTATTTCTCTTGAATCCATTGCTTGACACCTCCCATGATGAGTATCTACTTGCAAACCCATGGATCTCATAATTTCTGTAGGCATGACTGTATTAGATGCTCCTGAGTCTATCATACAATTTTTGAGCATCTTACCATTTATTACCAATGTCAATAAAAAGAGTTCAACAACCCCTACAAAAGTATTTGTGTTAAAGTAGATCTGAGGGATCTCAAAAATCACCCCCTCAGGATCCTTTCCCTTATTGTTGGATTTCTTTTCAATATGTTCTATTTTCTAAGGTTTTACTGGTGACACATTATTCAGCACTAAAAGAACCTTTTCTTTGTGTTATTTTATTCTCATCATCTCTAGGAATGGGACCTTCATAGTCATTTGAGATAAACACTGTCCTATATCCACTAGAGTATACTTTACATCAGAGGTGTTAGGCTTTTCTACAATGATATTATTTTCTTCTATCTAAATATTCACAACAGGTTCTTCCTTCTTAGATTTCTTATTTCTAGTTTGGGGGAAGAATAAGTTGCTTCTGGCTCTTTAGCCTTTTGTGCATGTACATCTTTTGGTTCATTAGCTTTGTTCACTATCTTGAGCTTAGGTTTGTTTAGATTTTCCCCAGGCCCATCATTTTTAGGTACATATTTGGCATCTATTTTATTTTATTTTATGAAGATGCATGATGGCTGACTACCAACATTACACACAACTCTATTTCTTAGGCGATAGTTTTTTCTTGTTGTGTTCACCAAATCAGCTGTAATTATGGCTCTTTCTTCATCAAAGGATTTTCTCACTACTAAGGGTTCCTGACTAATTTGGGCATAACACCTTATGTGGTCACCCCTACCTCCCTCTTCACTATTAGACAAGATTTGTTTTTTATGAACTTCCATTCTACCTTGCGAGCCATATATGTCATGATTTTTAATCTCCTCATCAGAATCCATATCATGACATGAATATGTTAGAATGAATTTAGAATAACTGAGAGGGGAGGGGTGAAACAGTTATCCTCAGGTCTAGATGTAGAAAATAAAAACTTTCTGTATTTCAGATCTACTTGGTAGCACTAGGATATGTCAACAACTTAATCATGCAGTTTACTGTCAATTGAAATTAGCTTGTAGAAACATAACAGTAAAAAAAATCATAAGAATTCACACAAGTTGACACAAGTATTTAATGTGGAAACCCAATATGGGAAAAACCACGAGTAACATGCTACCAAGTTTTCACTCTTCTGAAGTGATGCCCTATGAGGAGCCAACCTTGTTAAAGGTTACAATAACACACTGCTAGGTGTGACCTGGTTAAAGGATTTAATCACCCTGTCAGGATTTAGAGGACATAGAACATTCCTCCTGAATGTCACCTTATTAGAGGATTTATACAAATGAATGTTAGGTCAACGTTGTTAAAGGATTTAACTGATACAATGGTTAGAAAGTAATCAGCAGTTGTGATCTGGTACATACAACTTACTTTGCAAATTCAGATCCAATTACAGCTCTAATGTTAACTTACTAGATAGCCTACATTGTCATCTCAACCTTCTAATCTTCTTGGAAATCTATCAAGCAATCACACATGCAACTCTCTGCTTCAGTATTCATCCTTCTCTACTAGATCATGCCAAATAGTAAATCAACTATGCAAACATTTTGCATACACATACACACCTCACATTTAGCAGTACATCTCTTGCATACTAAATGAATAACCCCTTGAGGTTATCATATACCTCTCTATCTAGGTCAGATAAATCTTTTTCTGCTTAAACAAGATTGTAGATCTTAGGTTAGGTCAGATCCAACAATTCATTCCATCTTTGCATTACATTTTCTTCTCCAAAGTAGTCTCTAATTAAATCTTGAAACCATGCATTAATTATGGTTAACCATACATTAAATGACATGGATCAATCTTTAATTAACATTACATATCCCAAGAAAATTAACTAAGTCAGCCAGAGATCTCAAATCTCATCATTAATCCAATTACTATAAGTCGGCCAACATCATTGTTTCCACTCGACAATTTCACGGGTGCTCAACATTGAACAACTTTGCTCATCATGAACAACTTTGCTCAGCATAAGCAAATTTTCTTGGCACAAGCCAAAACTTGCTCGACACAGAACAACTAGAAAAACTATCTTTGAAAGATAAGCAACTAATTGCTTTGCCAGAGTGCTAACTGATCAAGTACCCTTTTATTTTCCTTAACTCAACCATTCACTTTGTCTTCTTGTTAAATCTTCTTCATCAACAATAGATATGGTACTCAAACAGATAACAATAGTCTTACCAGTTAAGGTTTGACAGCAATGAAAAAAATAACAATTGCTTGCATTGTCACTTTCCAACAGAATAAGCATTATTCATAATATAATCACATAACTCATTTTCATCCTTTCTTGCTCTTCATTTGCTTTTATATCTAAAGAAACAATGCAAAAATCAGGATTGTGTGGTGCTTCATAGGCCTCACACCATAAGTCATTATTACACATGTGAATAGTATTTTTATGTAGGGGATTAGGAGTCCTATTCTCAGGATTGTCTTTCCTTGGTAGAGCAATAGGCTTTCCATCCTTAAATTGGGTACCATAGGGGGAATTCTGCATCCTCTTTTGTGGGTTATAGTTATTATTATAGGATGGTTTGTTATTTTGTGGAGCCTTATACTCTCTGTATTCAGGTTCCTTTTGATTACTCCTACTAAAGCATGGATCCTCTCTTTTACCCAATTTTCTTGATATCCTCCTATTCATCTCTATATTCATAGCTATTTTATAGGCTTCTATTAAATTTCTTGGATTCTTATCTCTAAGTGCATAGTCCATTTTTGAATCAAAAGCATTAAGATAGGTAGAAAGACATACCTTTTGACCAAACTTCATTTTTTGAAACAACTTATGCATAGCTCACTAGAATCTTGTATTGAACTCAATTACTTATTCATTTGAAATCTTCCTTATATTGTTGAATTCATTGAGAAAAAATCCTTCATTAGTCTTATCACCATATTGATCCTTAAATAAATCAACCAGTTCATCCATTGTTCCTACAGAACCATGAGATAGACTCCTAAACCATTCCCTAGCATCTTCTACTAGAGATTATATAAATAAATTCATAAGGACATCCTCATGATTGATATTTAAATCATCTATAACATCAAAAAAATTTCTTAAATGCTCTTCACAAGTTACAACATTATTTCCTAAAAAATTTGGAAGTTTTTCTCCCATATCTTCTGGTATTGCATTAGGATAACCTGGAATTCTAAAGAAATAAATTGTTTGTACCTTTCTGCAGGAAGAGGTCTCCTTTGGAATTTTTTAGTATCTTTAGGAGAAAATAATTTTCTATGGTCTTTGAAAGAAGAAGCCTTGTTTCTTAATGTTGTAGCATTCTCTGTATCAGCGAAGGAAATTGTAGTAGACTGAAAGAAATCAATTTTTTTCTTCATCTCAAAAGTAACAGTTTCTGCTTCAACTTTCTTCAGCATCTTAGACATAGTTTCTCTTTACTTTTTTAATATTTTCAAGGTCAATGTCTATCTTATAAATTTTCTTAGTCAGGTTCTTGTGAGTTTTTTGGCTCCTCAACTTCGGTTTATGTCACTTTATTTTTTCCTTTATCTTTGAAGTTTTGAGGACCTAAACCTTTGTGGGTATTTGGAGTCTTCTGGCCTCTGTGAGACATCTCAATCTTTTTTGCAGTTTGATGTCTTAGAGATCTTCTCCTAAATTTGTCAACATCCTTCTACTCATGTGTTTTCTTTTTATGCTCTTTTTTCCCTTTTCATTAGTTGAATAAGGGCTAGTTGTCTTATGATGATTTTTTCTTCCTCTGCAAGCTCATCAGAAGGAACTTCAGAGTCTGAGCTAATTGTGTCAGTTCCTTCTCTATCACTAGAAGTAGTAGTGACTGCATAGGTTTCTAGTCCAAGGTCTAGGGAATTTTCATACTCTGAGGTATTTCCCTCATGACTAGACTGATTGGTATCCTTCCTTCTAGTGTTGTCTTCTTCATCTCTTGGAGTAGAGTTACTAATATTTTCTTGGTTCATCTTCTCTCTCCAAGAAAATTTAGTTTTTGAAGTAGTGGGGATACCACTATCCAACTCAATTTCTAGATTTTCTCTCATTCTTGACCTAGTATTCATATTATTAAAATTGTTTTACTTTTACACTGATTCATAGATTTTATTTTAGAGTTGCCACCCAACCACAAGTTTGGGAAATATGAATACTATTAGAATGACCTAAACTGGCAAGACTCAATTGTAACTTAATTTAAATTTTGAACACCAGAGATATTTTGAATATAACTTTTAATTCCATAGTAGAGATGCCAATTTTGTTAGTGCGACTCGGATGGGAAAACGTAATCTATGGTATTCATTAAGTATTTTAAACCATAATCTGAGCTAATTCTTTTAATCCCCAGTAGAGTCTCCAATTTTGTTAGGGATTTTTCTTGCAAGTATCTTTTATAACTAGTATGAATGCTTTCTCTTATATATTTCCAATAATATATATGCAAGAAAAGCCTAATTGATGAGGATTGGATATGATCCTCCTTATTTTTTGAGATCCACTGACTCAGGCATGTATTACCTATAAATGATTATTGATTTTACAGTACTTCATAGTGGATTACATCTTCTTACTAACTTGTTGAGTGCCTTTTACTGTATCAATAAGTAGATAATTATGTAAATGACTATGAATAATCTGATACAGAGCTTAATAAGGCAAACCAGTATTTTGACAATAGCACATAGTAATGTAATACAGATTCTCATCCTTCTTCCTTTTATATTTCTTCTGAGCTTAGGAGGGGAAACCTATTTGATTCTCTTAAAGGAATAAATAGACTTAAATTGTACACTCTATGAGTACAATTGCTTATGAATGTATGCTTTCTTATAAATGTAATGTAATTGAGTGATTGTTCTTAAATACTAGATGATTGAACAATTACTTGCAAAACTTTAAACCAATGCCTGATCCTAAGGGCTATAGAGTCAATCTTGAATTCAAATCCACAATTAGGTGACTAATAAAAATAATTAAAACCTAGATAGAATGCCTTACAAACTATCCACTCACTCATATATCTTTGATTATCAGATCTTAAACATCAATATTTAGCTTCCTAAAATCATATGAAAGAATTATTCCTTCCTTGAAGGACCTCACAAATGACTGCACAACTACCTTGCAGATAATTTATTTATATGCCTTACAAATAAATACGTAAAAGATTGAATATAAATAAAAGAGACAACACAAGATATAAATAGAGATTTCAATGTATTTTATTAATGTCTAACTGCTTCAAAATACACACAATAGACAAAAAGTACAGAGGGTCTGACAAAATTCTAGTAGTCTTCCTTGTAGTTATATTCCATCATCTTTCAAAATGTTACAATAAGTTCTATTTAGCGGCAAAAACCATCTTGGAATCCTTAAGAAGTAAGGATGCAACAAGCTTCAGATGGTTTTTAGACCTAACCCTAAAATACAGAAAGGAAAAAAGAAAGGAAAGAACCAAGCGGTGGATGGAGAAAAATGAAGAATAAGATCTGATTTGTTCTTTGTCTTCTTGTGATCTTTGGCGCCTTTGTCAGTATATGTTCAAGATAAAATTTGATATTTGTAGCAAGAACTAGTGACCGCCATTATAGGATAATTTACACTAGTCTTTATGATAGCTAACCTCCCTATGCTCAAAGAGAAGGTGCCATGTGTCCTCCTATTCTTCATCCATTATGTCCAAGTCAATAGTGATATGATTTTTCTTCTTAGGCTTTGTTAATATATCCCATTCTGTAAAATCTTCTTCCTTTGGCCATTCAAAGATCTATATGTTTTCCAACTAGGTCTTCTGTCTCTCCCACCTAGCATCCATAATGCTCTTGACATCTGTGATGAACTTTTTGTTCAATCTCTTTCTACTTTAAATGCTTCATCTAGAACCTTGTTGTATCTTTCCATATCTAATTCTCTTTTGTTAGAAACATATACCTCTTTATTAGGTAGAAGAATGTCAAATTCTGAGCCCCATACCCCTAGTGGCTTGATCTAATTGTCTTCTGATCTAATTTGAGGCACACATTTGTTGTAACTAGGGCTAAACATATTGAACCTTGCCTCAATCTGATTAGCCTTTCCTTTTAAAAAGGAAAAGGTGGCTCCTATCTGCTCTATCTCAACCCCAACCTAGGTTACCACCTCTGGTAGGTCTGATCTATGTGGTTGTAAAGATTCCAACCTCTCAAACAATCTTGTTCTTCCTGACCACGTAGCATAATATGGGTTCAAAATTTGGACAAAATTATTTACTTCTACTTGCAAGCCTGGTAATTTTCCATAGACTCCATAAACTATACCAATTTTATCCTTTATTATATTAATCCTATGCTGCAAAATTTTAGCCAGTGCACCCAAAACAACATTATTGTGCTCACTAGTCCCCTGTCCTGTTTCTGCTATAGCATGCTCGATTTCCTCTGTTTGAATCTCTTCATCTTTTCCCTCTTTGTGCTCTGCAGGGGCAACTTTAGGGATATCAAGAAATTTATGTGTTAATTATGCAATCATCTTCTCTTGTTCCTTAATCTTGATTAGACCCAATTCCCCATCCTTGACTATATCACTAGTTTCACTAGTCAGTTTCTTAAATATCTCAAACATTTGGGCAGCCTTGGCTTCATTTAACTGTGCAAAATGGGTGAGAACTTGGGAAATTTCCAAGTCTCCTATGCTATGGATAGACCAAATGATCTTGTCCCCTTGCGTCTTCTCTTGTATGTTCAGAAATGAAGGCTTCTGATCCTTTGGAGATAAGCTCCACATTACTAGGGCCTAGGATTTTGGATTGTATCCAAAACCTCTTATCATCTCTCCAACCTGTATTTCCAATGATTACTTTACATCAGGTTTCTTTCTTTTTTGGTCTATTATGAAGGCAGAGGCTAAATCCCATCCTTCTACCAATAACATCCCACTCGACTTTACCAGTTTCCTTGCTTCCTCTGGTGTGATTTTCTCTGAATCAAGATCATAATCCTGCAATATTTGTAAAGCCTCACTGGTCACTGGATCTCCACCTGCCAATTGCAACTGTGCACCAACCTAATTTTGCTTGTTCCAAATAAGAAACTCTTTGAACTATTTTTTCTTAATAAAATTATCATCATTTAAGAATTGCTCTTGATGCAACAATCTCTCATTAGTGCATGTCGTAAGAGGTAATTCTATCTCCTCTTCATCATCTTTATGTAGCTTCTTCCCCACTCTTATCTGTTTCCTAAGCTGATGATCATAGGCTCTATCACCAGTGATAAGAGAACCAATTCTATCTTTTTTGTTCTTCTTTTTCTATGACGGTTCCCCTATTTCTACTCTTTGTTTCTTTGGTGGGGGCTCATTAGTGACCTCAGTTTCTGGGACCTTTATTAGGTCAATTATATTTTCTCCCTCAGCTGCCTATTCATCAACAAATGGCTGATTTATTAGAGGGGAGCTAGGAATTAAATATTCCTCATCACTGTCCTCATCATACACTGATGATGAATGCCTTTTATGGCCCTTTTCTGTTACTAGAAGTGCATCTTCAAGTTGACTACACAACAAACTATAGGACTCAACCATGACATCAAGTATTTTCAAATATGGAAAATTTGGGAAGAAACCCCCAAAAGAGATGCCTTTTCTCTTCTCTTGCCTCTCCTAGTCCATCAATTTAGTAAACTTTTCAGCCCTTTGATCGACCTCCTCATCCTCCAATATATTCCTAATGAGGTCTTCCTCCATACATTCCTCATGTTCCTTTGTATAAGTAAGGGTGGGTGTCAAGAACTTCTTGGCACTCAGTATAAATCCTTATGTGTCTATGTATCTATAGGGTGCTACTTTCTTTCTATAGTGTCTCATCCAGTTATTTACTAGATCTATTTCCCTTTTACCAATTTTAAAATTATAAATTATGAACTATCTGGGGGTGAATGTTCCCTTCCTATGAGGAGCCAGGTGAGTACAACCATACACCATGATTAAAGTAAAATTCTTCTCATAATAGAAATCCCCCCAGTTGTGGTCTCCTTGCCACTTATCAACATATTGGCATGGCCTTAGCAGCTGCAAACACCTTCACTGAAAGCCTAGTCTTATCTACACCTAGACACTTGAGGATCGGATATACTATTCAATTTTTAAAAGAACATAATTCCTCTTATCTGGAGGTGTAATTCCACTCTCTCAACCAAAACTGAATGGGGTTGACCTGATTCTGATGAAACCCCTCAGGGCTCAAATACTGGCAATTCATGAGAGGAAAGTTGTAGTATAAAATCAAATGCATTAATATGGAATAATTCATGAATTTGGGGTCTTTCTCCTTGTTTTGGATATCAATAAACCCCTTATGCATTTTATCAATTAGATACTAAATATAATCATAATTTGTGTTGGTATGAGGGCTCTACATATCTAGGACCATCATAAGGATATCTGAGGTTATTCTCTTAGGCCATCCATACTCTCCCAACACTTTGCACAATGCATATGAAATGTACTTCATATAGAAGTTGAGGTCTTTATAGTAATAAGGAGTAGTCCTTGGGATGGGTGATATGTAATTCTTCATTCTTCTAGGCACATGATACTCCTGGATCAATTTGATGCAAGGCCAACCTCTCTTGTATACTTGTTCTCTAAACTCTTCAAATTTATCTTTGTCGACATTGGATGATATACATTGAATGTCATCATGAACGAGTTTCTATCTAGGGTTACTAGGGCTTTCCCATCATCCCTTTTTATGGTTTTGGTTAGGGAATTATACCTACTGTCCATTTCTAAAATGAAATTAGCATCTATAAAGATGTTAGGGACTATTAATTTGGCTAGTCCACAAGTAGATGGGTTCAAAATTGGCACATCTTCATCACTATTAGTATAAAAGTAATTGAAAAGGGAATAACAAGAAGAGCCTAGATTTTTAGCATCCCTAATGTATTGCAAATCATCTACGAGATTATCGGTATTTACCTTTCTGTTCTAACTTGATCCAGGCAATAGAGAGATTAATTCTTCAGAATAATTTTGCTTCCCTTTCATGTCATCATAAACATCACCACTTCTTCCACTGGTAGAAGCTATGCTCATTTCCTGACTCTGCATCTTTCCTATTTTTCTGTTCTAGCTTATCTTACTGATATTGAGACAAATCTATCTCCAAATCACACACTTTCAACTTTGAATCACTCAATTTGTTCTTGAGCACTGATAACCACTTGAATTCCTCAAAGTATAGACTGAAAATTGGCTTGTTTTACTTTGCAAATTCAAGAAGCTCTATTTCTTGCACACACTGATAACTTAGCAAATTTCCACTCTGAAAAAATTAAACTCTTGGTAAGATGCAATGATTAACTGTAACCCTTATTTATTCTTGAATCATCAATGCATAAATCATATAATTGAGATTCAATCACTTCTGGCTTCAATTCCTCATGTTATGAAATCAATTTTTGTTCTAGCGATAGCCTCTGAAAGTGACAGGAAATCAAATATAAATGAGTGTCTTTTGATAAAAATACCCATATTATATTCATACAGGATCCAAATTTGATCTGATTGGCTATTTCTCATACAACTCAACTACCCTTTAACACACTTGTCATAAATCTCTGAAATTATATTGGCTGGCATCTGTACATCGTGGCACCGAGAAAAAGTCTTTACTCAAACTCTGGTTGAGCTCCTAGCAACCTTGCAACTTTTTAATCTCCTTGTAACTAAAAGTTATTCTTAATTGTGGTTTCATATTGAGACTTAGCGACTAACAGATGATCAACCTCCTGATCAACGATTATCTCCTTGTCACTGAATGAATTCACTTAACCCATATTCTTTTGGAGACTCCGTGAAAAAAGATTATAACCAACTGATCTTTAACCTTGGTTTACTCAGGAGACTTGGTGACTGTGTAATCTCTTTGTCACCGAGTAAACCCTTTAACTCACAATTATTTGGAGACAATGCGAAAAAAACTTTATCTCTTAATCGCTGAATAAAATTTTATTTATCACTTTCATCTAGAGATAACCCAACTACCATTGATATTATTTTATCTGCATCTGACAGTCTGCACTGAGTGTCTAGATTATAAAAGAAAACCCTAATTTTGCATAAGACTATGCAACTACTATCTCCAAGTTACCAGATGTACTTTTCATTTTAAAATTTTATAGTGACCTTGTGACTTCCATTGGATCTTCTTTCATCTAATTGTTGTTGCCAATTCTCATGACTTTTAACTTAACTCTTGATTTGTTCTGCGACCCAGTGACACCACTAATACTAAAACCAACATCTAACTCTAGTTTGTTTAGGAGACTTCACAACTAAAGAAACTTAGTGTCACTGAATGATTTTCTAGCTATGGAGTTTATCATGAGACATCCCAACCACCGTTGGATCTAACTTAAGATGCAGAGTTGTCGCCAAGTCTCATGAAATCTGAGGTATATTCTTTTCCATTGAGAGATAACATGAGAAAGCCTTTTCGCTAAGTCTCTAAACAAAATAGAATATTCTCTTGGCTTTACGAGACTAAGAAACTAACTTTAAAAGCACATGATATTTTCTCAGAACTTAAGTTACGATAAAGTAACTTCAAAATGGAAACATGACTGAAATTTAGGGCTTTTAGCTATTTTTGAACAGAAACAAACCTAGAACTTAGGGTTGTTTGCATATTTCACTAGGTTTATGGGTAAAATCATCATTTGCAGAAGTATTTAAAACATTTCAGACATGATTTTCAAATCTTGAGTGCAGAAATGACTGGAGATCTCAAAATTTTACTGGGCAGACTACAAAACTAGAAATACAACCAACAGTGTTCTCATTAAAATACAAAAGTCCTAAAGGATCAGAGATGGTCTCCAATTAAATGTTTTATAATCCAATTATATAGTAGACTATGTATTGGTCAAATTGGAGATGCTTTTAGGTATTCTATCTAGAATTTAGATCTAATGGTATGCAACAAGTTCAAAGGTGGAAGAGAAGACAAGACATGTTAATGATTCTATAAAAAATGCAATTCACAAATTGAATGCCAAAGTCTACAAATAAATGAGACAAAAGGGAGCTATCTAGATTCAAAATATGCATTAGACTTGGTGTGGAATGTGGCAGCATAGACAAGGCATGTTGAATGTTGTTGAAGTCTGCTCCATGATGTCAAAGAGAGATATCTATGCATGGAACATGAGGAAATGTCTGCATCAAACACCTAAAGTCTATGTTAAATAAAAAGAAATCAATTGCAATTGGTATGTTGAGTGTTCAAAATCTACGCTACAAATAATGAAGGAAGTCTACATTGCATAGTGCAAAGAGCCTATGCCACCAATGGAGGATCTGTACGATTGCTGCATTTTAATACATTGAAGTCGTTGCCAAATCTAGAGAATGATGCATTTTAAATGGAGGAGAGGGCACCAGTTTGAATGAAAATGTGATTGATGGTCATGAATACTACAAGGTCTTCTCTTTAATGAGATGAAATCTCTACGCTAAATACCACATAGGAGGTTGCGCAGATAAAGAATAAATTCTTATATTTGAAGAGACAAAAGTCTACACATGGGGAAGGAGAAAGCCATGCAAGAAATAAGAGGTAGTCAAGCTATGGAGCTGTGCACAGGGAGTTTTTCTGTTGAAAGCCTTTTCTTGTTTTGGCATTTATCCCACATTCATCCGGTAAGGGATTTTAAGATTCTTTATATATTGCAGCACTTACAATGTGAAATGAATAAGAGTTTAGAGGCCCATTGGTAGGCCCCTTGGCAAGCAGAATCTTTGCAGTGGTGGGCCCCATATTTTGGGAGCGATATGCAGGTGAGCTTTAAAACATGAAGGACTTTAGCCCCACATTGGTCCCAGAAGTGGAATTGGAGGTGTATAAAAGGTAAAGGCCAAACATATTATAATATGAAGATGAGCAGGAGGCTTTCCATGAACATATAGGTGGTACATTAGGAAGCATGCCTAGATAACCAATATGGTGATGAGATAGAATAAAAGGGGCATGCAGATAGTGCTAGATGGTAGGTGACATGGCAGACACATTACGGTAGCACATGAATTCTCCAGAAGTAACTATGGTCAAGGATAACCTTGAGAGATTCAGAGATAACCGCTAGACTAACGCATGTGAAGTCACGAGATGCTAGCGGTTAAGTCGGTTAGCATCAAAGATTTAGCGACTGGTAGTTAACTAACCACGTGCGAAGTCACAAGATGCTAATGTTTAAGTTTGTTTCCTTCTGAGACTCAGAGATAGAGTTTAATTAACTGTTGTGCCAGATCTCCCAATGCAAAAAACTAAGTGCTAAACCTTCAGAGATCATGCCCCATCCATCCGATTCAGATCCAGATCAAGGGCTCACATTGAATCTCTAAGTAAACCTAGGGTTAAGAGAAAGTCTCAGAGATCCAGAGATACACTATGCAAGATAACCATGGTCAGAGTAGGGTCGAGTTAGAGTTTATCTAGACACCTAGAGACCGAGGCTTCTCTCCAAGTCTCCATATCTAATCATGGTTAAGGAAATCTTTTAGAGATATAGAGACTAGCTTATCTCCAAATCTCCAAATGGACCATGGTTAGAGGAAGAATTTTAGAGCTAGTTAAAGGGCTGCCAACTAGTGCATGACAAGTGCAATCTAATGAATTTTGGGCCAAAAATGCATAGAGGATAATTTCAAAGGCATAGGAATGTGCACAGGATCAAAAGGTAAAAGCAATAAAATGAGGTTATAGTTTGTGCATAAATTTAAAGGCTAAATAAAGTTAAAATTGCATACACAAAGATATAAAAATGCAAAAAGATTAAAGTAATGTGCAAGTTTAGCATAGTATTTTTATATAGTTTGGTGATGTATATTTTATTGCAAAGCTTGAAAATAAGCATTCACAGAGGATTTTCTTAGAGGCCAATGAGATCAGATTTTGAAGAGAATGAAATCATATTTATTGAAGAGATAGTTGCTAGAGACGATCAGATTTCTTTGGTGGAGTTAGATTTTGGAAAAGACAAGTGAAATCAAATTTTGAAATGTCCAATGGAGATCAAACTACATTTTTAGATCTTTTTGAGGAAAGATTAAGTTAGTGGAGAATTGAAGGCAAATAAAATAAGATTTTAGGAAGGACAGATGCCAATAAGACTCAAATTTTAGGGTTTCCTTCTTATATTTATTTCCTTCTTTTCTCTTTTGTAAGGGTTCTTATTTTTTGCTCTATTTTGTGGGGTTTCAGACTCTGTTTAGTTTCTCTACACAAATTTAGAGTAGGTTCCAAGTGTGGTATCTTTTGCATATATTTTCCCTCTTCTATGCATATAGAGTGTTCTTGTATCTTTCTGTTTAAGGGAAGAACATCATTGTAATAGCTTCCTTATGAATGAATTTAGTAATTTTGTTTCTGATATCAAGTTGTCTCCATTATGGTTCTCGAATAATAGAGAATAAAGAATTAAGGGTGTTTTAGTCTTATCCATTGTTGGCCAACAATAGAAACATTTAAAGAATGACTGTGATTTAATATGTCTTCAAATATGTATGAGATGGGGTATTAAGGATATTCTAGACTTTTTTTAGTGGATGTTGATTAATGTATTGTCTATTCCAAGGTCTCTTCCAAGGGGAGGGTTAAATTCTTTGAGTATGGAGTTGCATATTTGAAAACACGGGTGTATTCACAAGTAGAACCAGATTGATAGGGTATGTCTTATGTAAGGCATATAGACATATTAGACAGTGTTGGTTTCCTTCATTCATGATCTTCTTCACAATGTTATGTTTGACTCTGTTTCTCATTAGATAAGGCACTAGTCTATGAAAGACTTGGGGTATTTTAGAGATCCATTAAATAAAACATAGTTGAAAATCATTTCCCTTTCATGTTATTAGGAGTTAGGATTTCTCTCATTTTCAGACATACTCTATTCAAGTGGAATATTTCTTAAGACTTGACAAAATATTGAGGTATTTGTTACCTAAGGGTTTGAAAACTATTCCACTGTCATATATTTGTAAGCTTATATTTGTCATAAAGGATTCATTTGTGTGTAGATTAGGTAATACCCACCTGAGTGTTGTGGAGATCGAAGTGAAGGACGATGTTTTATCCTTATTAATTAGATTTTGTCTTGTTAGAATCAGGAGTTGGGAGTTATAGAGTTGGTCAGTTACTGGTCTATTTTGATTTTGCAAGAAAAAGATCTAACAAATTGGTGACTCTATTGGGGAAGTAATAGGACAGCAAGTTTAAGATGATAATTTAGTTTCTTTTCTAAATCATCTAAGAGTTTGGTTGAAGAAAAGAGTTAGAAAAGGAATCTGAAATTTGTTTCAGATCTCTGAGAGAGAATGGTGTGGAAAGTGTTTTCATTTACAAAAAATTAAATAAAAAAGGATTATTCGACTTTTGTAGTTGGAGTAAACCTTGACTTAAAATGAATTTGCAAATAGCTCTTATTGTTTGAAAATTTTCCTCTACAAGGAGGTGGTGACTCTGCGAAGATAGAACCTAATGGAGCTACAAGAGAGGCTCTAGATCTTCCCTGTATCCGGCCAAGAAGAAGAAAGAAGAGCAGTTGCAAATTTTGGTCCAGGTAAACTTCTTGTTTTGTTAAAAGAGAAAATCCCTTTAATAGGTGATTAAGTCACTAAGAGAAAAGGGAAAAGTATTTTTAAAAGGTTGTTATACTTCCGGTTTAGATTTTGGTTCTAAGGATTAAAAGTATACTATGGTTTTATGAAGTAAATGATTGCATAAAATTGGATGATTTTTTTTTCATAAGAACAATAAGTTGTTTTAAATGAATGATCCAATGGAAGGTGTGGTTTCAATGGATAGATATAATTTTTCTATATCTAAGATTTACTAGTCAGAACTTGAGAATTGTAATAGAAATATTGCATTATAAGAGAAAAGAATCCAAGAGAAAGCCCTATTGATTTTAAGATATGAGATAGGGGAAAGAAGGGAAGAATAATATTATTTTTTTTATAAAAGGTTTCAAGATCCAGCTAACAAGCTTATAGAATCCATTGAGTTTCCAGAATTAGCATGGGTAGATTTATATTTAGAGCTTAGTATTCCTAAATCAGTCAATTGGTATGCATCCGTTAGAGAAAAAGCAATTAAATATACCATAGAACGGATAGATTCAATTGAAAAATCAGAATCTGAAAAATGTTGAGGATGTTGAATATCAACAAAGTTATGTAGATGATGTTGAGTCTAATTATGCTGAAGGTGTTGATTATGATGTTGAAAATGAAATCTATGAGAAACAAGATGATGAAGATGAATGATAGCTGGAAATATTCTTTTTGAGTTTCTAGACTATTCTTTTTCACAGCATAACAATGCATATTTCTTTTTTCATTTTGAAGATGTTTTGTGTGAACACAAGAAGATTATTATAATGTGAATGTAAGTTTTTGTAGTGATTTATTTGCACAAGATGATATGGTGCAAGAGGTCTCACTCCTTGTTTCTAACAAGGAATATATTTGCAACATCAAGCAAGAGGCTAAGGAGGGTAAACAAGAAGTCCAATACCCTCTAAGCAGTGAGAAAATCTCAGAACTCTTAGCTGCTGATTTTCAGAGCTATGTATATAAAAATAACTCTAGAATTTCATGCCCAGTGGATATATGTTTTGATGAAGATAATGTTAGTGAGGGCATGAAATGTGAAAAGTATGTTGAGTTCCCTTCTCCTATTTTTGAAGATGATGATATGCAAGTTAAGAGTACATATGATTGTGATTAATTTGTTGCTATCATATATGATGAATATGAGGATTTATGTACTAGTGTGGATTCAGATTTTCAGGAACCTAGTATCAGTGATTCTTGTTTAAGCCATGTTGCTGAAGAAAGTAACAAATCTGAATGTGTTTTCTCAGATTTGTAAGTGATTAAAAAATCATTGACTAAAAATGCTTTTCCAATTTTAAAATATGTTGATAGAAGTATTGATCATACAGTTACCTCTGGTGTTATGCAATCAAACTTTTGTTTCAAGGCATTCTATTTTAGTTTGCAAAGTGATGATGCAAAAGAAGCTTGTTCTTTTGTTCAAACTAATGTTTAGTCTATGGATGTTTCCAGTCATGACAATGAGCTGGAATGTTTCTTTTTTCAGCAAGTCAGTGATAGTGAAGGGTGTGATATTTTGGTGTCACATAATGATTAGCACTGACAGTGGTTAGATAATTTGATTTTTCCAAGTGATGGTGAGTTTTCTAATTGTCTTTTGTTTGACATGCTGAAGGTGAATGGTAGTGTTTTTTATCATGCACATGGAAGCAATAGTTCTAGCTTACCTTTGATTTATGGAGATGATAAGCATATTATTGACAGAGGTAAGAGATAATTTGAGTTTTAGGCCTGTGGGCCTTTTGTAAATATTTTCGTGCTTGTATAGTTCCTTTCCTCTCCCTTCAATTGTGTGGTGTGTTTTCTTTCAGTAAAGGGTTCCCAATTTTTGAAAAAGTAAAAAGAGAAAGAAGAGAGAAGAGAAAAGATATGTTATGATTTTTGTGGGGTGGTCTGCTTTAACCATAATATTGTTTTTTTGTCTACATGCCTATATGGGGTGTGCATACCCAAATAGAGCCACTGTTGGGACTCAAAAATACAATAAGGGTTTTTGAGTACCTTGTTAAGCTTTTGCATTTTGACCCCCTATAATTGCATTTGGTGCCTATTTGCCTGCATAAGTTTTTGAAGTCTACCAGCCATGTCAGGTGTTCATCACTCTTGTTTTGACATATGAAGACATCTCAGGTTGTCAGATTCAATTTTTGAGTTATGTCAAGATGTCTTGTTTTGAGCACTTGTCTAATTCTTTATTTTCTGCCTAAGTGGCACTTTGTTGTAACATGAACAATTTGCATTTGAATAACTTGTGCCCTTTTGATTTTCATAGGGAGCCAATTTGGGAATGTTTAAAATGTATATCAGAGAGCCTATGTTTCAAAACCAAAGCCATTTCAAGTCCATTTGATAGTTTTTCAAATCCCCCAAAGTTTGTTTTCCAAAATTATCTTGTTCTCTGTTTTGCCCAAATTTCTAATTGCCCTACTTTGAGGTCTTGCAATTTATGCCTAGTTCAAGATATTGAAAAATTGATTGTTCCCCTGCATTGTAAACCTAGAAGCAAACTTAACTGAAGAGTTTCAGACTTTGGTCAATTCATTTGACCAATTTTCCCAATTGATTCTAAATCTGATTTTTGCAATTTCACTGTGTTTAAGTTCAGAATGTTATGAAAGTGTTGAGTTTTAAGATTTATGTCAGTTGATCAGTTTATCATCACACCAAGTTACTTGAAGTTATTTATTCCTAGTATGAAAGTGAATCCATGTTTAGAGGTTCAAAATTTAAGGGTCTTTTTTGATGGGTTTGTGGAATCAAAATCAAAAGTGATTTATTTAGATTAACATCGTTGGCAGAATTAAATTCACAGAGAAGTCATTCTTAGAGGGTCATAAATTCATGCCACATTGTGGTTTTGAGATGTGATTTGTTTCCTTGTACTTCCTATACCTAAATGCATTATTATGATCATTAGTTAGGCCTCAAGGCATAATTCCCTATTTTTGCAAAGCTGAATCCATTTGCAATTTCTGTTGTTTCAACATTTGGGTTTTCCTTGTGTTCCTGAATCACCATATTTGCCGGTTACATTTTTCACATGGAGTTGAATCAGAGAAAAACCCTTTTTCTTGTATACTCAGTATGTTTTAGAGAATCACTCTGCCAATTCATGGATCCTTAGGAGTTGATCCGATGTCTTTCCAAGTTGCATTTTGGGTAGGATTTGTATATGTTTAAATGTATCCAATTATAGAATAAATGAAGTTTCTCACTTTGAATGTTATTATCTTGTGGCCCTGATGTTTTCAAGCTGATCCAGTTGGTGACAATGCTGAGATGCTAGATATGAGTGCGTTTTCCATTCCTCACATTTTCAAGGGGTCATTCATTAAGTTTTCTAAAGTAGTTCCAGAGGCTACTAATTGTGTTCTCATTAAAATACAAAAGTCCTAAAGGATCAGAGAGGGTCTCCAATTAAATGTTTTATAATCCAATTACATAGTAGACTATGTATTGGTCAAATTAGAGATTCTTTTAGGAATTCTAACTGGAATGTAGATCTGATGGTATGCCACAAGTACAAAGGTGCAAGATTACACAAGACATGTTAATGATTTTATAAAATGCAATTGACAAATTGAATACCAATGTATGCAAATAAATGAGATAGAAGGGAGTTGTCTAGATTCAAAACGTGGATCAGACTTGTCATAGAATGTGGCAGCATAGACAAGGCATGTTAAATATTGTTGAAGTTTTCTCCATTATGTCAAAGAGAGATACCTATGCATGGAACGTGAGGAAATGTCTGCATCAAACACCTAAAAGTCTATGTTAGATAACAAGAAATCAATTGTAATTGCCATGTTGAGTGTTCAAAATCTGCGCTACAAAAAATGAACAAAGTCTATGCTAAATAGTGTAAAGAGCTTGTGCCACCAATGGAGGATCTGCATGATTCTTGCATTTTAATATACTGAATTCATTTCCAAATCCATAGAATTAGGTGTTTAAATGGAGGAGTTGGCACCGGTTTGAATGCAAAGGTGATTGCTGCTCATGAATACTATAAGGTCTTCTCTTTAATGAGATGAAATCTCTACACTAAATACCAGATAGGAGGATGCATGGAGAAATAATGGATGTTGTTTTTTGAAGAGATAGAAGTCTACACATGGGGAAGGAGAAGACCACACCAGAAATGGGAGGTAGTCATGCTATGGAGCCGTGCATAGGGATTTTTTCTGTTGAAAGCCTTTTCTTGTTTTGGCATTTATCCCACATTCATCCGGTAAAGGATTTTAAGATTCTTTATATGTTGCAGGGCTTACAATGTGAAATGAATAAGAGTTGAGAGGCCCATTGGCAAGCCCCTTGGAAAGCGGAATCCTTGCGGTGGTGGGCCCCATATTTTGGGCACGATATGCAGGTGAGATTTAAAACATGAAGGACTTTAGTCCAACATTGGTCCCAGAAGTGATTTTTGAGGTGTATAAAAGTTAAATACCAAACATATTATAATGTGAAGATGAGAAGGAGGCGCTCCACGCAAGTGCAGGTGGTGCATTGGGTAGCATGCCCAGATGATGAATATGAAATTTTGGTTATGAGATGGCATACATGTGGCATGAAAATGGTGCTAGATGGTTGATGACATGGAGGACATGTGGTAGTAGCGTGTGAAGTCTTGAGAAGTAACCATGGTCGAGGATAACCTTCAGAGATTCAGAGATAATCGTCAGACTAACCACGTGCAAAGTTGTGAGATGCTAGCAGTTAAGTCAATTAGCATTAGAGATTCAATGAATGGAAGTTAACTAACCATGCACAAAGTCGCGAGATGCTAGTGGTTAAGTCTATTTCCTTCAGAGACTCAGAGATAGAGGTTAATTAACCCCTGCGCCAGATCTCCCGATGAAAACAACTAAGTGTTAAACCTTCAAAGAACATGCCCTAGCCATCTGATTCAGATCCAGATCAAGGGCTCGCATTGAATCTCTAAGTAAATTGAGGGTTAAGAGAAAGTGTCAGAGATCTAGAGATACACTATGAAAGATAATGATGGTTAGAGTAGGGCCGAGTTAGAGTTTATCTAGAGACTTAGAGACTGAGGCTTGTCTCTAAGTCTCCATATCTAATTGTTGTTAAGGAAATATTTTAGAGATCTAGAGACTGGCTTGTCTCCAAATCCTCAAGTGGACCATGGTTAGAGGAAGATTTTTAGAGGTAGTTAAAGGGAAAGCAAATAGTGCATGATAAGTGGCACAATTTGGTGAATTCTGGGGAAAAAATACATAGAGGAGAATTTCAAAGGTATAGGAATGTGCATAGGATCAAAAGGTAAAAGGATTAAAATGAGGTTATAGCTTGTGCAAAAAATTAAAGGGAAAATAAAGTTAAAATTGCATAGACAAAGATATAAAAATGCAAAAAGATTAAATTAATGTGCAAGTTAAGCATAGTCTTGTTATATAGTCTGGTGAAATATATTTTATTGCAAAGCTTGAAAAGAAGCATTCATGGAGGATTTTCTTAGAGGAAAATGAGATCATATTTTGAAGAGAATGAAATCAGATTTATTGAAGAGACAGTTGTTGGAGAGGATCAGATTTATTTGGTGGAGTCAAATTTTTGAAAAGACCAGTGAAATCAGATTTTGAAATGTCCGATGGAGATCAGATTGTATTTTCAGATCATTTTGATGAAAGCTTAAGTCAGTGGAGAATTAAATGCAAATAAAATTAGATTTGAAGAAGGACATATGCCAATCAGACATGAATTTTAGGGTTTCCTTCTTCTATTTATTTCCCTCTTTTCTCTTTGTAAGGGTTCCTATTTTCTACTCTATTTTAGGTGGTTTCAGACTCTGTTCAATTTCTCTACAAAAGTTCAGAGCAGGTTCCAAGTGTGGTATCTTCTGTATATATTTTCTCTCTTCTATTCATATAGAGTGTTCTTGTATCCTTTCTATTTTAGGGAAGAACATCATTGTAATAGCTTGCTTATGAATGAAATTTGTTATTGTTGTTTCTGATACCAAGTTGTCTCCATTATGTTTCTTAAATCATAGAGAATAAAGAATTAAGGTTTTTTTAGTATTATTTGTTGTTGATCAGCAATATAGTCATTTAAGGAATGAATATTATTTAAGATTTGTCTTCAAATATGTATGAGATGGTGTATTAAGGATATTCTAGACTTGTCTTTCAGTGGATGCTAATTAATGCATTGTCTATTCAAAGGTCTCTTCCAAGGGGAGGGTTATATTCTTTAAGTAGGGAATTGCATATTTGAAAACATAGGTGGATTCACAAGTAGAACTTGATTGATAGGGTATGCCTTATGTAAGGCATATAGACATATCAAACTGTGATGTTTCTCTTTGTTCATGATTGGTGCAGAAGCACCCAAACTGAACCAAATTTTTCTATGGGCCCTAGGGGTTTCTTTAAGGTCCTAATAGTCCTTTAGTGATATTTAGACATAGGGTTAGACACACGCTCACCATGTAAGGCCATAGTACCAATATTGGCACATTATGAGCCCTTGGGTCACTATGAGTCATTAATGATACCAAACCATAGAAATAGGTTGTTTTTGAGTTTTTAGTGCGTGGATCTACTAGGGATTGTTAGCACTTTTTCTTGCAACACTTACCTAATGATGACAGTATACCTGGTATACTTGAATGCAACCTATTTTAGGTAAGAGAAAGGCTAATTTCTAAGGATTGGATAATATCCTTCTTCATTTTTGAGCTCCACATACTCAGGCAGGTTTTACCTTTTAAAGATTACTGATATCTCAGTCTATATATTTGGTGGATTGTTTCATTCACTGGGTATGAACCAAATACCTCACTGTAACAACTTATAGAACAATTTAGAGATTGCAATGACTAACTTAAAATAGAGTACTATAAGCCAGGATATGGTTTTGAGAACATAAACCAATGAGTCAAGGATTTGCATCTTTCTTCCTTTTGTTCTTAGGAGGGCTAACCTAATGATTCACTCTCTAAAGAATCAACAAAGTGGACATTGTCCTGCTGACATAAGTCCTTGATGATTTCAGTTCATATATTTTAGTGACAAGTGTGTTTGGAATTATTTTGAATATTTTGAAAACTTAGATGATGATAGATTATCAGACCCAGGTCTAGATCAGTGCCTATCCTTTGGGTTACAGAGTCAAAAGCTTGAAGTTTCACATAAAAAAAACACTGTAAGCTACCTTACAACCTACACGCAATTAGGATAAGTTGCCTTAAAAAATATTTGATTACCTCTAAAATACTGTATCAAATCCTTAAATACTGATATGCTTCCTGATACTACTCACAAAACTTAGTTCTTTACATGAAAGAAACTTGTAAGTAATTAGATAGTCACCTTGTAACCAAAATGCTTCAGACTGCCTTACAATCTTAACATAAAAAAGCATACATAGGAAATAAAGAGACAACAATAAAGAAGAGTAAAATTGCACCGTATTTTATTG
>MU224313.1:1142690-1181252 GCA_018584345.1 Thuja plicata | reverse complement strand
TTTGATTTAGGGATTTATTTAATTCCTTTATAATTAAATACTATAGCCATGTTTGATTTTGGTTTGATTTGATTGGTCAAAATTGATTTGAATTGTATGGCTATAATAGTTAATATAAATCAGTGATAAAAATCACCTAGGACATTAAATTGATTTGAAGAATTATGCCAAGCAGTAACAGGGTCATTTGGACATAATCGAGGGTATGATCATACTTAGGGAAAATAAGGTCCATAGTTGTAACAAACCAAATTCAGGTGGTTACATTTGCTCCTCTTTGAATTGATGTGCGAGCAACGCATTGATTCAAAGAAATTTTTTTGATTTTAACTTCAAAAAGATTGAGAATCCCGTTCTTGGTTGTCGAATGAAATGTTGATGAGATCAGTCTCGCACTTGATTGAGCCAAACTGATATAATTGATTTTGAACTTGGTTGTCATCCAAAGATCAACAAAAGATTTTTAAAAATATCAATTCTAAACTTGGTTGTCATCCAAATATTGATAATACTGATTCTGAACTTGGTTGTCGTCAAAAAACTAGTATGAAGCTACCAGGAGCTTTAAAAATATTCTAAAATGAGGAAGCATAAGATATCCAGCTCATGAGAACCAAAGCTTTCTATCCAACAGATCTGACTTAGTCAAGGAAACTGTTATGCCCCTAGTTTGTTTGATAAATAGAAATCATTGTTAATGCAATTTTGAGAAAAAAAATTAATTGATGATAGTGTGATCATGCCCCCTCAAGAACGAAATTGAAGGAAAGAAATAAAATCCCTCAGTTGTAGAGAACAGAACACTTGCAGGAAGTGATAAGGTCAGAAAGAGTGGAGTAGAAGAAGGTGTGTTTAAAAATAAACACACGATTATCAAGTTAATTATGTGAAAATATGAGTGATAATGATATTGAGATCAAGATGTATGATGAAATGTGCAGTATTTACCAATGTGGGAAAAAAATGAAGCAAATTCTCAATTTTTGAAACTATCGCAAAAGGACATTGTGCTATTGAAAACATCATAGGCACCTTCAATTTGGTTCCTGATTGAGGAAAAAGAGAACACAAATGATCTTGTAGTTGTCCAGGAGGAGTTCTAAAAACCCTAAATGTCTCAAAAGACCCATATAATCCTCCAAATAGACCATTTCACTATTCATTTTCACATTCAGCTATAGAAAATTAGAGAGCTCTACAGAGAAAATGGTGGTCCCTGTGAGGAAACATTGAATCGAGATGAGCCGACGACACCAACGACCAACCGACTACCCACCACCGGTAAGTGCTCAATAAACTACCCTGTGAATTTTGCATTTTTAAATTTTATGCATTTTGGTGCATTTTAAAGCTCGTAGAAGGTAAGATCACATCCGAGATTCTGGATCGCATCCTACGAAACGCGCATCACATCCGGTTTTTTCCAGATTGTATCGAGTTTTTCCCAGATTCTACGTCGCATCTGGGTTTTCCTGGATCACATCCAATTTTGTAGATTTAGTCTTGTGTGTAGCTAGAAACCATCAAGGAATCATATCCTAGATTTTGGGGATCGCACCCCGCATTTAGGATCGCATCCTATTTTTCTAGGATCGCATCCCGTATGCGCAATCGCATCCTATATTTCTAGGATCGTATCTGGTAGAAGACTTATGTTTTTTAAATTGTTTTGATCTATTTGCATTCTAAAAACTTGAAATGACTTAGTAGAGTAGGAATATGCCCTTTTTTGTAGATAGAATGCTGATGCTTTACTGTGTTGTCAAAAATTAGGCCCAGTTTAAGGTAGTCACCTTTCGAGGCACTTATCTAGCGTGAGTTCTGGCATTGTCTGGACGATTGTTAGATGATGAGCAGACTACCGTGATTCAGTGTGGATTGCAAGCTTTGATTGGTTTACCTGAGATCAGGGTAAACCGAGGGTTGTTGACTGCTCTGGCTGAGAGATGGCATTCAGAGCACAACACCTTCCACCTACCTACTGGTGAGATCACTATGACACCCGATGATATTTGGAGGATCTTGCACGTGCCCATGGTTGGACATGAGGTGTTCTTTGAGTCTAGAGCTGGCGTGGCGATCGGGACTGCGTGAAGATTCTTTCAGGATGATAGTATAGATCACAGATACCTGTCTTGGGACTACATGTTCAATCACTATGATCAATTAGCTATATACTTAGTTGGATTGGTAGGCGGCATCCTTATGCTGGACAGAGGGTAGCATGGTTTCTTGGTGGGCTGGGTCAGCATGGTAGAGAAGATGATCATCCACCGTCGATGATTTTCCTGGGGGAGCTGCATATTAGCTCACATATACCGAGAGCTTCATGAGATTGTATACCACCACCATACTCGTAGCATGATGGTGGGTATATTGATTCTTCAGATATGGGCCTGGGAGCACATACCTATGACACATCCAATTGTTGACAGGCAGAGGGCACCTCAGCCCTATGTGTACATGTACATAGGTCTCTTACAGCAGCCCCACCTGGGCAAGGTTGAGTATTGGCATTGATTATTTGATGATATGACAGA
Organism: Thuja plicata; assembly: GCA_018584345.1. Lineage (NCBI taxonomy): Eukaryota > Viridiplantae > Streptophyta > Pinopsida > Cupressales > Cupressaceae > Thuja > Thuja plicata. Next base: position 1,178,712 of record MU224313.1, on the reverse strand, counting down.
GGTCGTATGGAGACCATACCTAGATTGTGAGGTATGGACTTCTAATGCATGACAGAGGTCGTATGGAGACCATACCTAGATTGTGAGGTATGGACTTCTAATGCATGACAGATTCCCTTTTTGTGCCAGAGCAGATATTTGATTGGGCGCATGAGATATATTCTTGAGCGCTTTTTGATTACCAGAGTTCTGAGGAAGTATGGCCGACGACAGGGCCGCAGAGAGGATGTGGCAGTATATGCACATATTAGAGATGAGGTAGCTGAGTGGGGGGCACAGCTGACTTATGATACTACCTCATAGGACCTCCGCGATATGGTGGTGATAGACTGGGACCCTCGCCCAGATGTTGAAGATGCTGGAATATCAAATGGGTACACGGTAGAAATGCTTCAGCATCTATTTCCATGATTCACAGTGCTTGAGGAGATGATTCCTCATATAGAGGAGTCATTGGATTATGATCTTGACGATCGACCTGTCAGGGGGAGAGGCAGTAGAGATAGAGCACTAGGTAGACATGGGGGCCGTGATGGCGGTAGAGATGGCGGCAAAGGTGGCAGGCATCCTCCCCCAGATGATAGGCATGAAGGTGATGACAGGGGGGAGGTGGAGAGGCAGTGGCTACCAGCAGTCCAAGCGATAGTGGGCAGAGACAGCCGAGATAGAGATTTGTGGCCCCACAGAGAGATCTAGGCCCTTTACTTACTCCTGAGCAGCAAAGATAGTGGAGACATAAAGTGCAAGAGTAGGATCCTAGTAGAGATGAGGACCCTCTATCAAGGTGCGAGTAGGAGAGAGAGTAGCTTAGAGCTCAGATCATAGCCTTGGAGGCTAGAGTTACTACTGTAGAGGCACTTTTAGCAGACAGGGATAGACAGCTCGAGTGACTAAGAGTTGAGAGGGATACATAGGGGGAGATGCTCAGAGCTGAGAGAGACGCCCATGCCTGGACAGTAGTCCATCAGGGATAGAGGGTGACATATTATTACGCCTTGTATCACGCAACAGTTCCTGAGGGTCAGAGAGCACCCACTTTTTCTCATATAGCTCAGTAGTCAGAGGGGACCATGCCACCTCCAGCAGCTCCATTCATGCCACCTCCTCCTCCTCCTCCTAACCAGGGAGAGGGGGTGGGCCAGAGTTGATACTGTGTACCATTTTGCTTCTTTTTGAGATTATACATGTATATCTGGATCCTACTAAGATCCCCCTTTTTGTATATTACATTGATTCATATATATATCTGATTCGTGCTTTTTGGCATACTGATTCTCTTTATGTGTACTAACACTCTGTATACCATCTGATACACTTTATGCTGTGATACTCTTTTATGTTCGCTGATACTCTTTATGCTTATTGATACTCTTTATGCTCACTGATTCTCTTTATGCTTTGATTTGTATCATGTTTGTAGTTTCTGGATTATGACATGTTTTATGTGGCAAATGTATCCATTTTTCTTTTCATAGATGTGGTAAATGTATCTGTTGCACATGTGATGATATCTTGATCTCATGATGAATTTGTTTATAGTTGATAACATCATTTTTATAATGTGGATGTGATGAGTATATTACTGATATGAACAAATGATATCTATGCGAAAATACAAATGTATGTTTTCTTTGATTTTCCAGCGATGAAAAAATATATGTATGGATGCACTTAGGATGTAGAAGTAAAAATGCCATACATGGATGCTTTTTATTTTTGTATTTTTCCAGTGTTGTTTTTCCAAATGAATGCAAAATATATGCTATGGATGATATCAGTAATATAAATGATGTAATTAACTTGATATTTGTAGAAGAATATAGAAACCATGTTTTGAGTTTAAACTTCCTTATGTTTGTTATGTACTGTTAAAAAATACATCAGGCAATCTCTAAATGTAGCTATATGAAGACTCTTAGGACTTGTCATTGATTTAACAAATATTGCAACAATTTTATCATCATTGGGCACTTTTGGAACAGATACCATCGAATAGTACAATCATCACTAATACCCACTGATATTATGATAATATGAATACTATGTTTTATTGGAATGTCAAAAATAGACTTAGGCATCAAGGCATAGAAGCCAGGATAAAAAAACAGTCACCTTCCTTTTAATATACCAGTTTCTGATTAAGGCAAGATATTGAACGCGCAATGACCTTGAAAATTCATATCTTTGGGTACATTATGATTCATATACCTTAGCGAGAATTTAGATCAGAAAATAGACAAGAAAATTGTGTCAAACTCACCATAGTTTATAGATAACCAAGATCTATATATATGCGGCTATCCACCCATAGTGGCAGCTCTTACCATAAACATCCAAGTTAGGTGAAATTTATAGGATCATTTGAAACAATCACCATATGCAGAAAATCAATAAAACATTATGCCCCCAATCCTTGCGACTCTTTGTCTTTGCGCAGACATCATTGAGTAACTAAGAAGACATAAGAAATCATAAATTGAGAATCAATCAAATAAAATTTATAATTACTTAGATGCCCCTAGTTGAAAACATCATCAGGACATTTAAAGAATCATAATCAAACCATTATCAAACTATGTGTTTAAGTAGTACTTGTTCATGCATCTGTCAAACATAGTAAAGATTCATCAATCAGAAAATTGTAATACAAGTAATATTGTGTTCCATGTCTGTGCCTTGATAGGATAATCCATTCATGTTTGCGATCCAATATGGCTTTGTAGGAATGTTATGTGAGTGTTTAAATGTCATGTCCCATGTCATCAAAATACACCTTTGTTTTGAGTAAGTGACATTGTTTTGCATGTATTGAGAAGCATCATGTTCATGAGGCAAACCATCCTAGAGCAACCTAGCAACCAGGACCGACTATGCTAATAAAGATGCCCCTAGTGCAGAATGACCTTTTCCTAAGATGTAAAGATAGAAAAATCCCAAGTGAGGATAAGATAATCATGTAGGAAAAATGAAGTCAGCGTACAAGTACAGGCAAAATTATGAAGGCCTAGTATCACTAGTGCATTGATAGATGGAGTGCAGAACACAAGTGATGCCTGATTGCCAGGTTTTCACCACTTGGCAAGATATTTTTCTTTCTTTTTGCTACCAAGATGCCTGTTTTACCAGGTGCTCATCAAGGCACTTTTCTCTTTTTCAATTTTTTTGCTATTTTTTTCTTTTTTGAATGTTTTTGTAGTATCAAGGCGCCTATTTACTAGGTTTGCACTAAGGATACCCATTTTGAAGGACCTTTTCCACTATTTTTGGATTTCTTCAGGATCAATTTTCTGAATGTTTTTGGTGTTTTGCAAGAACTTTTTGCTGTATAGGCTCTGCTAGCCAAACATTAAGCATAGAATCAATTCAAATGTAGAGTGTTGATAGGATCTGGAAGAATGTCTCCCTTAGGTGTAGATAATTGATAAGCTCTAGTCCCAAAAGTAGCAGTGATAACATAAAGTCCCAGCTAGTTAGGTTCAAACTTTCCTTTCTGCACTTTGTTAGGCTGGTTCTTAGGATTCTCTTTCAAGACAAGGTCTCCCACCTCAAACTTGCATGGTTTAACCTTCTTGTTGTAACCTTTGGACATTCTCGCTTGGTACACTTTGAGGTGATCGAACACTTTTTGTCTGCGCTCATCTAGTAGGTCCAGAGAATTGACCCGATCAATGCGGTATTGCTCATCAGTAACCAGTCCTTGTAAAGATATCTACAAAGATGGGATTTCAACCTCAATAGGTAGTACTACTTCAGCGCCATAGACTAGAGCAAATGGTGTGGCTCCAATTGGTGTTCTGATGCTTGTTTTGTAGGCCAATAGTGCCAGATTTAGTTGTAAATGCCAGTCTCTGCCAGACTTGCTCACAGTTCTGTGTAGGATTTTGAGAATGTTTTTGTTTGATGCCTCAGCCTGTCCATTACCTTGAGGATAATAGACTAAAGAGCAATGTTGAGTAATGTGAAACTATTCATAGAGGTCATCCATGTCTTGGTTTTTAAATTGGCCCCCATTGTCTGTAACAATTGAAGAGGGTATCCCATCTCTACAAATAATGTAGTTCAAAATGAACATAGCCACTTATTTGCCAGTGGCTTTGATTAGCGGCACGGCTTCGACCCACTTTGTGAAATACTCAGTGGCCGTAATGATGAACTTGTGTCCATTTGAAGAGTTGGGATATATCTGTCCAACCAAGTCAAAGGCCCATTGCTGGAATGGCCAATGTGTTATGAAAGGTATCAGTTCTCTGGTAGGAGCATGGATGAGGTTTCCATGTGTTTGGCATTTAAGAAATGCTTTTAAAAATTAAATAGCATCTTTCTCCATGGTAGGCCAATAATAGCCTACTCTGAGCATTTTTTTAGCTAATGAAAAGTCATTCAAGTGTGATCCACATACACCTTCGTGGACATCTTTTAAAGCTAGATCGGACTGTTCTAGTTCTAAACATCAAAGAAGTGTACCATCGAGACTATGTCGATATAGGTTGTTAGTTATGAGGACGTAATGCGATGCTATCCTAATTAGGGATCTTTTCTCATTTCTAGATAGATTGGCGGGAATGGTTTGATCAGAAAGATAGGCAATAATACTGGCATATCAGGATTGATCTGGGGTATTTAAGGCACATATTACCTAGTATTTTGGATTGGCGAAGGTAGGATAGGATATCTCTTCCACCAAGAAGTCATAGCAGAATTGATGCTCCTCTAGTTGTAACATGGATGCCTAGGTATCCATAGCATCTACTGCTTTATTCTCTGATCTTGGTATCTGTTGGAAGGTGACGAAGACAAAGTATTTTTTCAAATCATCAACTAGTTGCTTGTAGGGCATCAATTTTTCATCTCTTGTTTGATATTCCCCATTGATTTGATTGATAACTAGTTGGGAGTCACCATATATTTGTAACTCAATGATCTTCCATTCTATGGCGAGTTTGAGGCCATTGACCAAGGCTTCATATTTGGAGATATTGTTGGTGCATGGAAACATTAATTTGTAAGATTTGGGAATCTTATATCCTTGTGGAGTAATGAAGAGAACCCCAGCTCCAGATCCTTGTTGAGTAAATGACCCATCAAAGTACATCTTCCATGAATGTTGAGTGAGATGCATGATTATTTCATCAGGAAATTCAATTAGCAATGGTGTATCATCCTGGAGTGGTGAATCGGCCAGTTGGTCTGCAAGTACCTATCCTTTGATAGCCCTCCATTCAACATACTCAATGTCAAACTCACTTAGAATGAGGACCCATTTTTCCAAGCGGCCTATTAATGCTGTTCTGCTTAAAAGATACTTCAGAGGATCAATTTTAGCAATGAGCTTGACTATATGAGAGAGCATGTAGTGTCTTAATTTCTATGATGCGAAGACAATTTCTAAGCTTGATTTCTCAATAATGCTATAATTGAGCTCATAAGAGACTAGAGTTATACTAATGTAGTAGATAGCTCACTCTTTCTTTGTTTCATCCTCTTGTGCCAGTAATACTCCTAGTGATGTAGCTATAGCTGAAATATATAAGAGCAAAGGTTTTCCATGTATAGGTTCCATAAGAATTGGTGGAGCAGCCAGGTACGCCTTTAATTCCCTGAAGTTGGTTTCACAGTGTTCATCCCAATTGAATGTAACCCCTTTATGTACTAGCTTAGTAAAGGGTTGTGCCTTATCTGCAAGTTGGGATATAAATCTCCTAATAGAATGGAGTCTCCCTTGTAGTGTCCTCATTTGGCTAATATTATGTGGAGTCATTTCTAGAATAGCTTTTATCTTTGCCGGATCTACCTCGATTCCCTTAGCTGATACTATGAATCCTAGGAGCTTACCTGATTGAACCCCAAAGGCACATTTCTTTGGATTGAGCCTGAGTTGGAATTGTTCCATTCGATCCAATATTTTCCCTAAATCTGTAATATGAGTGCTTCTTTCTTTGGATTTAGCCAGTGTGTCATCAACATAGTCTTCCATGTTTTTATGCATCATGTCATAGAATATGGTTGTCATAGCTCTTTGATATGTTGCTCTGGCATTCTTTAGCCCAAATGGCATGACGTTCCAGCAAAACGTGCCCCATGAACATGTGAATGCGGTTTTCTCTTGGTCCTCAAGGGCAATCTTGATTTGATTATAGCCTGAGAACCCATCCATTAAGGAATACATATGGTAGCCAGCTGTAAGGTCTATGATCATGTCAATATTTGGTAGAGGGAAGTCATCCTTCAGACATGCTTTGTTGAGGTCTCTGAAGTCTGTGCAGATCCTAATAGATTTATTAGTTTTAGAAATAGGGACCACATTGGAGATCCAAGCTACATAGGTAATGACCCGAATGAATCTAGCTTTTAACAACTTTTCTAATTCTACTTTCACCATCAATACAACATGAGGATGCATTTTTCTAAGTTTTTGTTTCACAGGTTTGATCCCGGGAGCTATAGATAAGTGGTGCATAATGAGATTGGGATCTAGCCCTGGCATATCAGTGTAGGACCAGGCAAATTTGATCTTTTTCTCCTTCAAAAATTCTATGAATCATTCCTTCTCCTCTTCTAATAGGGATTGTTCTAGATGAACTATCTGAGGATCTTCAACAGTGCCCAAGTTCACTGGCTATGTTGGTTCAATTAATACCGAAGATCTTTCCTGAAAGTGTTTAGGGAGGATATCAAGAGTCTCATCCTTTGGCACCTCTGAGAGGTTTTCACCATCGGATACGTCTTTTTTCTTTACTATTTTGGGATCTGATACTGCCACAGAGTGGTTTTCACCATCAGTCTTCTTTTTCTTTTTATTTTTCAATTTGTGACTAAGAAACTTGATATCTTCCTGTGACATGTTCTCACTCCTTGTATTGGTGGAAGAGGGATGAGGTTCACAAGAATTATGATAACAAGCTAGGGAGTGGTCATGAGGGAAGTGAAGTATAGGTGTAGGATCTTTTTCAATCCAATCAATTAGGTCTGGAAGTACCAATTTTAGGGAGTCAGTTTCTGAGAAGGACAGCATCGTGTTAGCATCAAAAATGTTAACCAACATGACATGGTCTGTTAAGTTAATATCTTTGATGTTTAGATCTATAAGAGCGAGATCATTGTTAAAAGGGTTGTTGTCAGTTATATATGGATCGAAATCTAGTGACTCATCAGTAGATAGCTCATCATCATCTCTTTGTGAAAGGAAGCTTCTTGCTTATAGCCTATGAAATTCTCATAGAGTTATGTATTCACCAGTGTCTCCGTCAATGATTGGAGAAAGGAACTCTTCTTCTGCTTCAGGAGGATTAGTATCATTGAAAGGGATGTTAGGTCGCCTACAAGGAGCTGCGAGAGCTGCAAACATGTGGATTGTGTCTATCCCAATTTCTTCAGAAGCAATAGATAACCGATCATACTCATAGTCATGAGAGTCTGTGACATCATCATCAGATCTATTCAAATATTCAGCAATGTTTATTTGATGGAATCAATTAGCTTCTTGTAGATCAAAGTGAGGTACGTAGATCTAGGACATGTGTAATAGTGACCAATTACCCCCAAATAGGATGTAAATTCTATGGTCGGGGTTCCTCTTGAGTGATTGTAGCTATGGTGTCTCCTACCTCTTGAATGGGCGGTTGTTCTAATAAAGGAGTATGAAGATCCTGTGGTACCCAAAAACTAGGTATGTAGCATTCTCCTTGATATTCAGGATTCTCTGTACCAATATTTAGCAATCTCTCATAATGCCATGGGTCTGATACTATTTCATCTATTTTATCACTCTCTACTTCAGAAGGTGGACTCTGCTTTGGAGTAGGTTTGTTGGTTTGAGTATTAATGCCCAATCCTATTTTATCTTTGTTGAGGCAGAACTCCATGGGTATAGGTTCAATGATCCCTCATCCTATGTCATTAAGAGGTCCTTTTCCTTTGTATCCCATTTTTTTGAGGAAATCATATCCCTTTCCATACTGTTCTGAGGATATCTTTACATTTTTTACCTTAGAGTCCACTAGTTCTCCTTTGTAAAGCCAATTTAAGACTACCTACTCTTCTATGTTATCTGAAAAAGACGTGGATGCCTTTATCATACCAGTAGCCTTGTGTACTTCTAGTTCCTGGACTATGAGAGGTGCGAATGTTGATGATGGTTTTCCATAGGATCTTGGTGATACTGGAAGCTCTGTCAGGGAAGGAGTCAGGTCCAACTTGTATTCTCCCATACCTGTTTCTTGAAGTTTCAATGTTTTGCTAAAGCCCTTCATGACCATGTCTTTGGTAGTTTTAGGAGTAACTACATCCATAGCCTCCTTGTTGTGTGGGATCATGCTACTTGCTTTAATATTGTTGCAAGCAAAGTTGGCATTTGCAGGAATTGTCACCTCTATTCCATTATGTGGGAATTTGATGCATTGATGATAAGTGGATGGTATAGCTTGCATCTCGTGGATACATGGTCTCCCTAGTAGAATGTGGTAGGCTAGTGGTAGATCTAGAACTTAACATATAACATCCCTTTCAATCAGTCCAACTCTGATGGGTAAACAAATAATACCTTGGGAGGATCTTTCTTCCTCATCATATTCTTTGATGGTTATTTTATTTCTAGAGTTAATTGTTTTCTCTAAGAGGTCCAGCCTCCTGACAAGATCCAGTGTATAGATATTTAATCCGGAACCTCCATCTATCAACACGCGTCTAACACGGGATTTATGAATAAGAAATTTGATATGGAGGGGTTGATTGTGTGGATGGGTCAATGATTTGTCATCCTCCTCAGAAAAGGAGAGGTAATGTGGCGCTGAGATGTGATTGACCATCACTTAGAATTTGTCTATATCTATATCCTTTGGAACATTAGCAGTGTGTAGAGCTTGTTCTAGGATTTCTCTATGCACCGTAGATATTTTGAGTAATTTGAAGATGGAAATTTTGGCAGCAGTTCTTTGCAATTGATCCACCAAGTCATATTTCACTCCAGGGATAGTGACCACATGTTTTTCTCCTAGTTTAGGAATAGTGATAATAGGAACCTTGGGTGTGGATTTCAGTTTTGGAGGTCCCTTGATCATAACCTGTGCTTGGCTCTGGGTTATAGCATTTGTGGAGGATGAGGCTCCTTTGATAGATTCATTTTTAATGTTGAGCATATTTTTCACATTGTCATTCTTGGAATAGGTGTGGTTTACCTCACCACCTTTCCCTTTGGATGTTTCTCCTTAATTGTAATTGGGGAATGGTTTATTAAATGTTGTGTGATCTTCATTCGTAGTGTGTCCATCCACCTTGATCTTACCCCCTTCAGTGAGGTCCTAGATAACGTGCTTGAGCTTGAGACAATTATTTGTCTTGTGTCCCTTGTTTTTGTGGAAGACATAGTAAGAGTTATCATCCCACCATCTAGGTTCAACCATTGGTTCCCAAGGTTTAGAATCAGGAATCGTAAGGGCTTTTTTATCCACCAATGTTTTTAAGATGGTCTCAAGAGGTTCTCCCAAAGTTGTGAATGTTCTTTGGGGTTTTTAATTCCATGTTTGTCCCTTGTCATTATCAATCTTGGCTTTGGGAATGGAAGGTGTTATTTTAGCCTCCTTACTTGCTTGCATACCATTGGTAAGATTGAATGCTTCAGTTTTAGAATTAATGTTGGAAGCATCAACCACTCCATCATTGACAACATTTTTATTTTGTTTCCACCATTTAGGCTTAGAATTGGAGCTACTACCTTTGCTTTCATCTTGTAGGGTCATCTCCCCCTTTTTAACCATGACTTATTCGATACAAAGAGCATTCTTAATCATCCTATCAAAGCAAGGAGAATCTTGCATTTGTAGAGCATAGCTCAATTCAGGTATCAGATTATTAACAAAGATCTCCATTTTTTCCGTATCAGGGATGACTCTTGAATATCATGCAAAGATCTTCCTCCATCTTTGTAGGAAGTGTGTAAAGGATTCTCCCATTTTCTGCTTGGTGTTACATAGATCCATCATGGAAATGTCATGTTGAATGTTGTAGGAGTAATGTTGAAGGAACCATTGCATTAACTCCTCAAATGTTTTGACTTTAGCATTCAATTTTGAAAACCACTCCATGGAATTTCCCCCTAGACTTCCTTGAAATAGTCCCATGAGGTAGGTGGGTTTGTGCATGTACTCAATGCTAAGAGCACAAAATTCTCTTACATGGTCATGTGGATCGGTTTCCCGTGTATACTTTTCGTATTTTGGTCTTGCCACATTAGGAGGAAACGGGACCATAGTGATACTTTTGTTGAAAGGAAATAGACAAATGGCATCCAAAGAGTATTTTGTTTTTGGTTTATCCTTCTCTTGTTTGAGGTTTGTGAGCTCGGTTTGCATTTGATTGATCTATTTAGTAAGGATAGATATGGGGTTTGGTACTTCCTTTTCTTTGAGATCATTCACATCCTAATCCTTGGGTAGTTTGACACCCATGGATGCTAAATGGAGGAAGTATTTTTCCTTGTTATCTCCAATTATTCATTTCAATAGCTTGTGGACTCTTTTTCTTTGTTTAAGCTTCTCGTATTCATCTTCAGGGATCTCTTCATCACTATCTGACTGAAATGGATTCTGTTTAAACCTGGGTCTTTCTTCCTCTTCCATGCTAATGGATTGTGCTTGTTTTCCATCATCATAACCCTCAAAGGCCTTACTCCAATTGTTAGTGTTGCTACCCATTTGAGGTGAATCAAGATCAAACAGGGAATTGCAAGAAGTTTCTCCTTGAAAGTGTGATGTTTTAGGAGGCACTTCTGATCCTTTGGTTGTGTACTTGTTGCGTCTTGTGTTAACCATGAAGTTTGTTTCTCAACTTTGTCAACATTTCCCAATAGTGCTAGCAAGGATTCCAGATCATTCAAGTGGGTGTGTCTAGGTAGAAGTCAGTATTTGTTTTTTGGTGGGTGTAAATGATTTCAGTGTCAGAGGGTTAGAATGCCCTGATAGTGAGCTTGAAACCAAGTTGTTGATAGAGAATGGGTAGACCACACGTATTGAACTGACCATAAAAGACTGACTAAGCATGCAAGGTAGATGTTTCAAAAGTTTTTAAAAATAACAATAAGGAGACCAGAAGAGACAAAAGGGACCAGCCAAAGAGCAAAAAGGGTACCTTAAGCAACTGAGACTTCCTAGGAAAAGCTGCTAGAAATGCCCATTGTCCAGGATGCAAGCTCCCAGCTATGATCCTCTGATGGAACCAGATACGATCCTAAATCCTGGATGCAATCCTAAAAAATGGTATACGACTATATGCTTGACCAAATATGATCCAATGCACCAGATATGATCCTAAATACTAGATACAACTTAGGGAAAATGGGATGCAATTTTATGATGGTTTTGTCAGTTTTGGTCCATTTTGAAAATTTTCTTTTTGAGGAATGTGAAGTCGTTTGTTTCCAAATTGCATCAAGAAGTTTTGTAGGGTGTGAAAAACACTTGTACTCTCAGGTATGAAATTTATTGATTGTTGTGAGGATCTTATCTTTTTAGTGATCTTTCTGACACGTCAGACAGTTTTTCTTTGTTAAAGGGATGAATCAAACACACATCTTTTCCTATTCTCTAGGCGGAGGATGAAAATCTTTGCTCATTGACTTAGGTACACACTCAAATGCTAATCAGAATACAGCCATCACCAAGCACGCAATGGCTCCAGTCATGATGCTGTATTAGCCGACTCCAAATGCAAGTGAGGGAACGATATGATGAGTGTCTTGGGGAAATTACTTTTTGCCTTGCACAAATATTATCACCCTTTCGGGGATGAATCAGGAATTATTTTAGTTGAATGTGTTGTAGATTATTGGGCAATCCATTCGAAACTATCCCCCATAGAATTACACAATGCAAAATTGAGGTGTATAGCCCTATGAGTACCTGAAAATATATAGTCTTGCAAGCAAGATTCAAGCGGCTCCACTCTATATATACCCTGATATGTTCAAGGAATTATGTCAAAATTCTAAGAACAAAACCAGTTCCATCTTTCGAGGCTTTGGCCTACAAGGAAGCAACTATTTATAATGAGTTGGAAGGGTTGGCGTAAGACCTGTCCTCACTTGGGTCATTCCTGAGAGATTTTTTCCTCAACCAGCAGGCCCTCTACTGTTAAAAAGATCAGTAACTAGGATTGTCGAGCTTAGGAGTTCTAGATTTTTGATTCTTCAAAAGAAGAAGAGCATACTCTCCTAGTCCATGCTGTTTTCTCCTTAAGCACTATAAACAAAGTTCTTTCCAGGTAAAAGCACAATAATCTGTCACCCTTTTACAAAGGAAAAGGACAACAACACCAAAACTGTAAAACTTCAAGGGCATAAAAGTCACATTTCTATTGAGAATTTGAAGATGATGTAAACTGATGAAATGTGTCAAATAGGATGAATTATATKCCTATAATTTTTTTTAAAAAAATTGAACCAAAATTAATATGTTTTTTGAAATTTTTAGGTCTATTTTTCATTTTCTGAAAAAATTGTAAATCAGGGAGTTTACTTCCCGCCAAATAATTATAAGTAAATCATTGATAAAAATCACCTAGGACATTAAATCAGTGATAAAAATCACCTAGGACATTAAATTGATTTGAAGAATTATGCCAAGCAGTAACAGGGTCATTTGGACATAATTGAGGGTATGATCATACTTAGGGTAAATAGGGTCCATAGTTGTAACAGACCAAATTTAGGTGGTTACATCTTCCTCCAAGTTCCACAAAACCAAGAACTTCCTCAAAGAAATAACCTCTTTAGGACAAAGATCAAATGCAATGGGAAGGTATGTAACTTGTTGATTCTGGTTCAACTAAAAATATAGTATCTTTTGAAATAGTACAAGTGTTAAACCTCCCTAAGAAAAATCATCCTTTTCCTTATCATGTCTCTTGGATAACTAAGGGTCAACAAACCTTAGTGACTGAACAAGCATGGGTAGAGTTTTCATTCTCTGATTTTAAAGACAGAGTTCTTTGTGATGTTGTGGAGATGGATGCCTCCCACATTCTCCTAGGAAGACCTTGGTAGTATGATGTTGATTCCACACACCATTGTAGGAAAAATACCTACTCTATCACCAAGGATGGGAAAACATTCACCATGAAACCCCTTCCTGATAACAAGACTGAGAAAGAACTAACTGTCATAGCCATGGGGGAGAAAGAAACATTAAAAGTTTTGAAAGAATTTGAAACTGAAGCATATGTCTTAATATCCAAGCCTAAGGATAATGTAAGATCTAATAAGGATGATCCTATACTAGAAGAAGTTCAAAATTTACTGATAAAGTATAGTTTTATCACTGCTAGTGACCTTCCCACAACCCTCCTTGCCTTAAGAGATATCAGTCACCAAATTGACTTGATACCTGGCTCCTCTTTGCCCAAAAAATCCCCATACAAGATTACTCTAGTGCAGCATGCTAAGATAGAAAGGCAAGTGAATGAACTGCTAGAGAAGGGACTCATCCAAAAGAGTCTTAGTCCATGTGTTGTCCCTTTAATTTTAGCCCATAAAAAGGATGGCAAATGGAGATTGTGTACTGACAACAAAGCATTAAACAAGATAACTATAAGATATAGATTTCCAATCCAAAGAATGGAAGACCTTCTGGACCAACTAGGCACTGCTTGCTACTTCACCAAGATTGATTTAAAATCAGGATACCATCAAATTAGGATTCAGCCCAGAGATGAATGGAAGACAATGTTTAAAACAGTTGAAGGTTTTTTTGAATGGCTTGTTATGCCTTTTTGGTTAAGTAATGCACCTAATACATTCATGAGATTAATGAATGAGATCTTTATTGACTTTATTGAAAAATTTATGGTCATATATTTGGATGACATTCTCATTTACAGTCATAGAAAAGAGGAACACCTTGATCATGTTGAACAGGTTCTAAGAAGACTCCATCAACACAAGTTAGTGATTAACTTGGAAAAATGTATGTTTATGAAAAATGAACTCATCTTCCTAGGTTTTATCATCCCCCAAGGCACTCTCAAAATGGATCCAGAGAAGGTTGTAGCAATAGTCAATTGGCCTCCACTAAAGAACCAATGTGATGTTAGAAGCTTTCATGGTTTAGCAACTTTTTATAGAAATTTCATCAAGAATTTTAGCCATGTGTGTGCTCCTATGTTGGACACAATAAAAGGTGGAAAGAAGACTAGATTTGAGTGGACTAAGGAGGTAGCATATTCTTTCCAATATCTCAAGAATAGAGTGGCACAATACCCAATCTTGGTACTCCTCAATTTTAGAAAAGTATTCACTGTTGAAATTGATGCAAGCAACTTGGCCATAGGGGCAGTCTTGAGCTAAGAAGGTAAGGCTATAGCATTTTTTAGAAAAATTTAATGATGTCAAGAAGAGGTATTCTACTTATGATTTCGAGCTTTATGAAATGGTGCAAGCCTTGAAAAAGTGGAGAAAATATTTACTCCCTAAAGAATTCATTTTTTATACTGATAACCATGCTTTAAGTTTTCTAAACAGTCAGGAGAAGCTTGGAGTCAAACACATTAAGTGGATGGAGCAGTTGCAAGCATACACCTTCAACATAAAACACAAAAAAGGAGTGGCCAACAAAGTGGCTGATTCCCTAAGTAGAAGGGTTGGATTAGTTGAGGAAGTGCAACTTCAGAGTGTAGGGATACAAAATTTGGAGAAGCTTTTGAGGTATGCACTAAAATGGTTGACAAATACCATACTGAATTTTTTGATTTTCTGATTCAGAATGGATTATTGTTTAAAGGATCCCAATTGTGCATCCCTAAATATTCCATGAGAACAAATATCATTAAGGAAAAACATTGTGGTGGCTTAGGAGGACATTTTGGCATAGATAAGACCACTGAATTAGTAAAAAGAAGTTATTTTTGGCCAAAGATGGGGAATGAAATCAAGAAATTTGTTGAGTATTGTACTATTTTCTAGCAAGCAAAGGGTGCATCCACTAACCAAGGATTTTATCAACCCCTATCAATTCCCTCTAGGCCATGGGAATCAATTTCTATGGATTTTGTTATGGGCTTACCAGGGACAAAGCAGGGTTATGATAGTATTTTTGTAATAGTGGACAGATTTAGTAAAATGGTGCATTTTGTTCCTTGCAAGAGCACAAATGATGCCTCTCATATAGCAAACCTATTCTTTAAGGAAGTATTTAGGATACATGGCCTACCACAAACAATGGTGTCTGATAGAGATGTAAAATTTCATTGTCACTTTTGGACGACACTCTTCAAAAAGTTGGGCACAAATCTGACTTATAGTTTAGCATACCACCCTCAAACAGATAGGAAAATGGAGGTGGTAAATAGATCACTTGGTAATATCTTGATATGCCTAACCAAATAGTATACACAAATGTGGGACATGATCCTACCTCAAGCATAATTTGCATTCAATGACTCCATGAACAGATCCACTGGAAAGACACCATTTTGAATAGTGTATGGACTTCATCCTAAAGGTCCATTAGATTTAGTAGAATTACCATCTGATTTCAGAGTGAGTGCACAAGGAGAGGAGTTAGCCAAACTAATCTCTAAAGTGCAGACAAAGGTAAAAGAATCACTACAACAATCAGCTATGAAATACAAAGCACAAGCAGAAAAGAGGAGAAGAGAAGTTCACTTCAAAGTTGGAGATAAGGTATGGGCATACCTAAGGAAGGAGAGACTCCCTAAAGGCAGATATTCCAAGTTGCACATGAAGAAGATTGGTCCTTGCACAATCCTCACCAAGATGGGTGAAAATTCTTATGAGATTTACTTGCCCCATACCTTACTGATTTCTCCCATTTTTAATATTGCAGACCTCACCCCTTACAAGTGTGTTACACACATTGTCAATGTGCAGGGATCACAAGTTGAAGATGCTGGAGACTATGTAATAGATCTCCCACCAAGCAAGCAAGTGGAACTAGACACCATTTTGGAAACCAAAGTCTTGAAGTAGACAAGGAAGAAAAAGTACATGTAGTACTTAGTAAAATGGAAGGGACTCCCTTGAATAGATGCTACCTGGATGACAGAGGACTAGATCCAACAACATGGAACCACTATCGACCAGCTATCCTCAAGTGGGAACTTGAGTTCAAATCTCATGGGTAGTATGGTGCAGGAGCACCCAAACTAAACCAAATGTTTCTATGGACCATATGGGTTCCTTCAAGTTCCTAAGAGGCCTTTCGTGATATTTAGACATAGGGTTAGACACTAGATCACCATGTAAGACCATAATACCAAGATTGACACATTATGATCCCTTGAGTCGCTATGAGTCATTAATGATCCCAAACCCTAGAAATAGGTTTTTTTTATTTTTTAGTGTTTAGATCCACTAGGGATCACCTAAATAAAATATTGACCAAATTTGGTCACTAGATTTGCCAAATTGCAAAAAATGTAAAAGTTGCTCAAAAGTTGTCAAGCAACTTTTGAACAAACTTAACAAATTTTGAAAAACCAACTCCCAAATGGTCAAGTCAATTCAAAATTTTAATGTAAATATTGAGAGTTCCTACAATAGCCCTTTCAGGTGGGTGGTAGGCTTATGATGTACTTTGATATTCGAAAATCAATAAAAGTAACCATTTTCTTGCTATCTAAAGGAAACAGTCACCGTGTATGGTCAGGTATAGATAGAGGGGCATGTGAGTATGACACCAAAATTTAGGGGCATGAATATAATTCCATTTGGTCTTGGTTTCATGTGCTGATCAATCTTGGTGTTTAAGTTATTCAATTTTCAAACTCACTGCCTGGATTATAGGCCCTAATTCAGGGTTTCTTAGGAAATTAAGTGTATCGTCACTTTCCAACATGGGAATTTAATGAACCTTGGTGGAAAGATTTTTCTTATGATTATTTTAAATATTATGCAAGATAGGCTCCCCAAGTTGTAGGGAAATGGAAATGAAGTGGTGCCCTAGGTGTATATCCTTATGTATGCACCTATCCTGATTTAGGACAACAGTCATAACTTTTGTTTGGGGATTGACCAGAAGCCCTAAGTTGGAGGAAGATTCATTTGTGCACACCCTCACATAAAAAATTCACCATTTTGGTCATTTGATGCATCTAAAAGACACTTGTAGTATAAATGGAGGCCTAATTAGGGCTAATCAGTGAAGCAATTTGGTGTGTCAATCTATCTTCTTTTCAATTCCAAGTTCTAGGGTTTGAGTCCAAGGTCCTAGGCCATAATGGGTGTTTTAATCCCCAACCAATTCATAGGGTTATGTGGAGGAATCTCATTTGAAATCAAATTTCCTTCTGAAAAAGGCTACAAGCATAGTCTTGGGTTTGTGAAGCAACCATGGTATATGGATTGCATTTGAGTGAAAGAACCATTGGAACTAAATTGTAGGGACCTAAATAGACCATACCTACAAGTTTAGGTAACTCCTAGTCCTATATGTCATTTTGGGGTTATCATTGTAAGTCAAGGTCATTTGCTTGAGAGGCCAACCTAGGCAGTTGGTGTTGAGGGATTGGTGAAATGTAGTGATTAGGTTACCCTTGGGATTTTTAGGTTGTGAGAACCTTAACCAAGTCCTTTTTCCACACTTGTGATAAGTGTTAAAAATTTTGGATTTGAAAGATTGGTGATCTAGGGATCATTGCCCTATTTTGGTCACTTTGAGGCTTCCAGTTGCCCACTTTGCATCAATGATCTTCTTTGCAATTTTATGTTTGACTCTATTTTCCATTGGAAAAGGCACTGGTCTATAAAATACTTGGGGTATTTCAGAGATCCATTAATGAAAAACATAATTGAAAATCATTTCCCTTTCATTTTATTAGGATTTAGGATTTCTCTAGCTTTCAGACATACTCTATGCAAGTGGAATATTGCATAAGACTTGACAAAATATTGAGGTATTTGTTACCTTAGGGTTTGAAAACTATTTCATAGTCATATATCTGCAAGATTTTATCTATCACAAAGGATTCATGTGTGTGCAGATTAGGTAATACCCACCGGAGTGATGTGGAGCTCAAAGTGAAGGACAATGTTTTATCCTTGTTAATTAGACTTTATCTTATTAGAATTAGGAGTTGGGAGTTATAGAGTTGGTCAGTTACTGATCTATTTTGATTTTGCAAGAAAAATCTATAACATATAATATCATATTGAATGTGTGTTCTCAAGAAGGCTTGATGCTTGAACCAATCTGACAGAGTGAGGGCACTTGAAAGCTTGAAATACTAGATGTTTGATTGCAAGAAGGCTTGATGCTTGAACCAATCTGACAGAGTAAGGGTGCATGCAAGCTTGAAGTTTTGGATGTATGATCATAAGAAGGTTTGATGCTTGAACCAATATGATAGAGTAATGTCACACGTAAGCTTAAAATCCTAGATCCTAAAAATGCTTATGAAGGGTTGATTATATAGAATATGGAAATGATATGAACGGTTGAGATCAATCCCAAAGATTAGAGGATGAATAGTTGAGATCAAAGGGAGCTCGAGAAGCCATTAGTAAACTCCACCTCCTCAACTTGGAGAGAGGAGATAAAGTTTGCTTAATTGAACAACTAATTATGAGTTACCTTTTGAAATGAAGAGGTAATTTGGAGTTAAACCTTTTTGAACTGAAGATGTAGGTGGACTAATTCATGCAATCAGAGATCTGATCAAGAGTTCTCTTTTTTGAACTAAAGAAAGGATTTAATTGAATATTTAATTCATTTTTGTAATTAAAGTATTCAACATGTGAGATAATTGAATTCTTTTTGGTTTAGAATTGAATTATTGAATGAAATTAAATTAATTTAATGAAATTAATTTAATTAGAAGAATTAATTAATAATTTTAAATATTTAAATTTAAACTTTAGGAAATTGAATTTAATTAATTAATGTGGATTAATCAATTAAGGTTAATTAATTATTTAATTAATTTTGGGGATTGTATTAGATGATTTGTGGAATGAAATTAGAATAAAATAGATGATTTATTAATGATTAAAAAACCATTAATTAATAGATGAAAATTAGTGTTTGTAATGTATGGTCGCAAGTATGTCCATTTTAGGGTGTCTACATTAGGGCCTAACTAAAATGACACACATCTCAAAAGTATAATCTTGTTAATCTTGTCTAGTCCCCAAAGAACTTTATAACTTTGGAAAGTGAAGGTGGAGATTGGGTTACTATTTCCTCCTAGCTATTTGTAATTATTCTCTTTCATCTATAGATTTGAGCCTCATGTACCTTGTGTATATAGAAGACCCCCTATCATTGAGCTTATATAGCCTATCGTTTAACTTAATGACCATCATTTATTATGTATGAAATGATTCATACTCCCAATTGAGTAGTCATGTTAATGTGTCTTATGTGCTTGAATGTTTAGATCAAATTTCACATGTAAAACCAAAAGGGCTACATCATCGTAAAACAATACTCAAGAGTTTTCCTTCTTTTTCATTTATTTTTTGTGATCTTTTATAAATTTTTAAAAATTACAAATTCAAAAATTCAAAAATTTAAAAATTTCAAAGACAAAGTCAATCACACTTGCCACATTTAGAGCTTCAAAAGGAGAACCAATGGTCACACAGGATCAACACGTTCAAGATCTCAAAAGACAAGTGTATAGCATAAAATGTAGATAAGAAGAAAGGAACCCACAATAACTCTTGGGAGACACCTCCAAGAAACTAATTAAATCATAGAAAATGCAAGAATTCAAGGAATACAAAATAAAATATCCAAAATAGAACAAAAAATGGCTGAAAACCAAAATAACAAAAACTCAAATCAAGCACTTCATCCAAACAAAACATGTGCATACCAAAATACCCCTTGGGTAGAAAGTTTACACCTTTGGGGAAATCTATTAAATCAAATTGAAAAGAGCTTCTTGAGAAAACTATTATAACATTGCCTAAATTGATATGGGGATGTGAATTTTTGAGTAACTATTGTGCATACAAGAGACATAACAAACATAAAACTTCAGATTAAATGGATTTGAAATATAAAATCCAAGACCTTCTTGATAATGGTATAATTAAAGTTAAAGATCCTATTGGTTCATCTAAATAAGAGAACATTATTCTCAAGCATGACTGAAATCAGGAGCCTATGTCTAGTAATGACCCACATGTAGCCTCAATTTCTCCTACCATTCCTTCATCTCCTAAATTTTCCCATTAACTATGCACCTCATCTTCCTCAAAAAATGAATCGAATGATGACACCATTCATGTTGATTTTCAAAGGATATCACCTATAGAAATCCAATCTAATTCTAATCTTGATAAATGTCCCTCCAATGATTCAAAACTCCTACATCCTATGGCATCATGTGCTTCAATTTCATTCATACTAACTCGCAAGAGTCTCATTCAAAATTCCTCCCCATCATGCCAAAACTTGGATCCCTTCCAATAATTTCCCATGCATATCCAAACTCCTATCTCTTCCTTAGAAGTGGCGTCATGTCAAGAGGATAATCCAAAGTATAAATAGATAAGTCCTACAATAAATCAACATCAAGATGTAGAAACTAAAAACTCTTCAACACATAAGGCTCCTCTGTTTTACATGTCCTCTATGTCGCACATTTAATTTTCATTATTAGTCACTATTGTGTCATTCTTTCAATAATTAAATCATGAAAACTATTTAAATAATTATTAAATTTTGTACTCTAATTTGACTATGTGCTATCAATTGGTCTTTGATTGCTAGTATGATAATATAATTTTGACAATTAGTTAATCTTTGTCTTATGGAGAATAACCATTTAATTTGTCCATTATCTTAATGTCATTCCTTTGGAAAAAAATTTATTTTATATATACCCCCTTCCTCTTTTCCCATGATTAAATAAATAATTTATTTAATTATATAATTTCCTAAAATACAAGGGAATTAATAATATTCAATTATTAAATTCCACTCCAATTTACAACTCAACTTGTCTCTTTTACATGCTAATTTTTTTCCACTTCTAAATCTTCCACCTTCCACTTTTAACTCCCAAATAATACTTTCCTTTTCCACTTAACTCTTTCCTCCTTTCATTTTATCCTCCACTTAACTTATTCCTCATTCCTCCTTTCCTCTACTTGAAAATGCTATTTTTTTTTTGTTTTAAAACAAACATTTATAATATTTATTTTCACTTAATTCTATCGTATTTCTATTTTATCCTCCACTTGGAAATGATATCTTCAATTTATCATCACTTAACTTGTCTTCTTATTTAATCTCATATGGTGATTACTTTTAGTCCCAAATTGATCTTGGTCATCCAATCTATCCTAATTTTTTAATAAATTGGACTTTCATTTCTCTTTCTTGCAACCACTATTTTTATTATCCTCACATTTACTCTTGAATTTTCCTTGGCCTTCATCATAATTGTGCACTCATCTTTCTGAGAGCAACATCAATTTAGAGGAAAAATAAGAACAATAGAGTGTAATGAAGGGTTTTCATGATGTTAATTTAATTTTGATATTGTATTTCATGCTTTGTATCTTAATAGCTTCATTGATGTGATTAGGATTTTATTTTCATGATAGAATAGATTTTGTGGTTGACTTGTCATATGTTGTTTCTAATTCCCCAATTTCCTAGTTAACCTTCTATTGAACTTAATGTAAACACATTAAATTTGATAAATTTGTGAGTCTTATGTTTGCATGTAGGTTTTCTTTGTTGATTTATTGTTACATGCAGGTTTCAAGTCTCTAACTTGTGACCTATGTAAGTTTTCTTGTTTTATAAATGCAATGACTTACAATTTTGGATTGGTCTTTAAAATGAACAACTTTCCTCTATCCTAATTAGGGGGATAAATAAATTTCAAATTTCAAATAGTCTAATTAGGCAAATAAATGAACCCAACCATTGTTACTTAGATCTAAATACGAGGATAAATTGAACCAAACAATTTTTACACAATTTTAATTAGGAAGGAAAAGAATAATGATTTGTGCTATTTTGATCACTTTTCCTTTATTAATGGGTTAATGAACAACAATTTTCCCATAGTTATAATTAGGAAGGAAACAAACAAAAATTTGAGCTATTTTGATAACATTTCCTTTCTAATCCGTAAATGAATCATGTTTGTCTGAGGTTTTTAGTGCACTTGCACATTTTAGGGTGGACCTGCTACTACATGAAGTATCATCTTCCCTTGCGCTTCATGAAACCTTGGGTGTAGGAGACAAATTATAGTGACACCCAATTTTTCTTTTTATTGCAGGGCCTACTTTGATTTGAAAAAGAGTACTCACCATTAATAGAGTGACCTTGGGTTGAAAAGAAATGATTCTCTGAATCATGAGTGAGGTACAACCTAAGAAAAATCCAACTCAGATTGAGAAATCCATCTAGAATCTTCAATCGGTTTGTTCTTCCACTTTACCAAGTATTCTATGTAATCCTTTCCTCTTGTGCTTCTGCCAATTCTTTGTTCCAAAATCTGTTCAACTTCTTCTATCTAATTCTTAGGATAATCACTCAATACTGTCACTTCTTTATCAGGTTTATGATACTCATACAAATCTAAAATATTGAATATAGGTGATATATCCATGTCATCGAGCCACTCCACTTCATAACAATTTCCACTGTCAAACTTTCTCAAAATCTAGCAAGCTAAAATTTGGTATAACCATAATAACCATCAAGGAGTGAAAAATGTTTAGAACCTGAAAAAAATTGAAGGATTTGTTCCATTGATCATAAAGGATGGAGGTCTTTCAATGAATTCCTTTTCAAATCTATGAAGTCAACATATAACCTCAACTACTCATTCATATTTCTCACAGGCACTAAGTTTGAAGCCCAAGAGGCATGTTTGATAGGGTAAATAATACCACTTTCTATAAGCTTATTTAGCTCTTTATGCATTAGAGGCTCTAGTTTGGGATTGATTGGCCTTTTCTTCTACCTAATTAGTTTTCCATTTGACTCTAATTCTATGGTGTGTTGGACCAATTGTGGACAAATTCCTTTCAGATCACTATATTCACATGCAAACACATCATTGAATTCTCGAAACAATTCAGTGAAAGCTTTCTTTTCTTGTTGTGAATTGATTTTACCAACATTAAGAAGCTTACCTTTAAAGATTCAAGCTCCTCATAATGTTCCTATTTGATCAGTATACTATTTTTTGTTCTTTTTATGCTAGTCATTTATACTAAAAGTCAATTCTATGGTGACCAATCCCTTGGGCATCTTATTAGACCTTAATTGTATCACTTGATCCCCATATTTTTGCTTCAATTTGTCTTGGTTAGTTGCCGCAAAATCATCCTCTTCAAGCAGAAAATTTAGAATTTTCTCATCATAGTCAAAAAATTTCCAATTAGTGTTATTATCTCGAATAGAACGCCTTAGAATTATCTTGACGTGTTTTTATAGTTTATTCTTACTAATCTCGTTTAGAATCTCAACTTGTGCACCTACTATAGCCAGTATATTAGCATGTTGATTTTCTCTTCTTGGTATTGAGATGAAATTGAATGCATAAAAAAACTCCAATAAATCCCAAACTCGATGCTTGTATGACTTGAAATTATCATTTTTAACCACATGCAAGCCCCTAACTTGATTCACAACAAACTCACTATCTCAAAACACTTGAATACTCTTGATATTTCTTTTTCTAGCCCATTCTAGACCTTTAATCAAACCTTCATATTCAACATTATTACTAGTACATGATAATGCAAAATGAAAAGAAGCATAATAATTATCTCCTTGTGGGGATACAAGCATTGCACCTCCACCATATTCATTCTTACTTCTATATCCATCAAAGTATATTTTCCATACTTGAATTTTCTTTTGAAAATTATGATCTGCAACTTTTAAAAGGTTTGGCATCACTGAATCAGGCTCATGTATCATGTGCATCCCTAAAATATCTTCTTCAATGATTACATTTAGATTCTTATGAGCATTTTCTATTGCCCATTCATCCAACAATATGTCTGGAATTCCTTCCACTTGAGTATCTGGTTCTTGGACTGTAGGGTGTTCATCATGATCAAAGGCAAGACAATTAGCATTCATGACACTAGGTACATAGGGCTCAATGCTAATTTTGGCCAACACTTCAGATTTGACGGTCGCTTTGGCTCCATATCTTGATCTAAATAACATATGTGACCAATATGAGGACAAACAACCTCCTACCTTAGCAGTGAAATCACTTGAAAAACACAAGGAAAATTAAGGAGGAAGGTCTATAACGAACATGTCTTATAATATAGAAAAATTAGGACATGCATGGAGAGTGAGGCTTGCATCCTTGACCAAAACTAAAATACTTACAGTTGACCCATCCACATTTACTACTCCTTTCCTAAGGGGCTGATATTTGAAGCCTAATTGGTCTGCAATCTTCTTTGGCATGATTGAACTTGTGGCTCTACTATCTACCATACAATTATGAACAAGCTTATCCACTATAATGAGATAAATATAAAATGGAGGAGGCTTGACAATTTTACTTACTGGTTTGTTGTTGTCTTTAAAATAATTTGTAAGAACTTTCAAAGGGTCATTATAAGCTTTAGAAATAGAAACATATCTTTCCTTTAAAGCAAAAGATAACATCTCATCTTGGCTAGGAATAGAAATAGTATCCCACATATTCATCACAACATTGTTCTTATTCATATTTTTAACAATATTGAATCAAACAATTACATGCACCTTTTGGGGAGTCTTGACACTAGTAGGCTCAACTTGCACTTGAGGTTGCTCCTTGGATTGATCTTGATGAATTCTTAGTATGACCTTGGTTACTTGAGGAGAAGATGACTCTACAACTGCAACTTCTTGGTTTCTAGTTGTTGTTCGTTGAGCTTAACCTAGAGCTCTTTTCTTACTTTTGATATTTTCTACAATTTAAGTGTCATCTCTACTCACTCCATGAAACTCCTCACCTTTCCAAATGAGAAAAGTAGCATCCACTGAGAGTTGATCATGTTATTGTGAATATTCCTCAACATGTGCATTTGACTAAGAACTTGTTGAATCTTGCACCATGAGTGCTTGATTAATTACCTCATTCAAACAAGTGGCTTGATTATGAGCTTGGTTGCAAGGGGAGAACCACTCATAGTATGTATAAAATTTATTTTGAACAAGAACAATATCCTTGACTAGATTGATAGTATTAAGAGGTGTTGGAGCATAAGGCCAATAGGGCTTTTGATTCATATTTTGCCTGGCTCCTTAAAAATTTCCTTGATAAGGTATTATATTACCTTGATATTGTTTCCCCTAACCTTGGTAGGTCCTTGATATTGCTGATAAGGTGGTCTAGGAGCTTGATACTACTTTTTTATGTTTGTCAACTAATTTACCATAGTTTGCAATAGGGTCTCTATCTTTTTTTTTTATCAACTTTTACTTCTAACAACTCTTCAGAAGATCCTATAACTTTTGATTCATGATTTGCAATAGGATGGGGATTTTATGCAGTACGAAAAGGATTGAATGGGGATATTTTCAAAGGCACGTTAGGCTAGATATTAGGAAAACTAGGCATAGGTGGAATTGGGGCTATATTTTCAGCTTGTATAAGGCTATTTTCAGCTCTAATGGCTATCCCAAAAGTCTGGGGAAGTGAGGTACCTCTCATAGATTATATCATAACTGAGATATCACTATTCAAAATTATCAAATAATAAAGAAATGCATCTTCTTTTACAGGCCTTACCGTTGCATATCTCTCAAAATCATACTGAGCTCAAACTCTTATAGGGCCCACTTTTTCATCCACATTCCTTAGACAGAAAAACCACTTTTCTTAACAAAATTGCATCAGTGGTAGAAGTTTTGATAACAATACCCTAGGTGGGTGGCTCACCTTAGGTGCCAAGGCCCAAAGTGGCCACTAGGAAATCCTATGGGTGGGTTCTTAATCAAGTGATAACCATAAAATAAACTTGGATTATGGGTGGGTTTAAACATAAAAAAAGATAAATGTGATATAATTGTCCACACAGACCTGTCAGAGTACTAGGGCCTTGTGTATCACTAGGAAGGATTCCAACTAGGGGGTACTAGGGTCCATGGTTTCTAGGAAGGATCCCAACATGAAATTATATGTTTTTACACTCACCTATTTGGTATGTTAGAACCCTTACTCATGTATTGTGATGTTTTGGTGTTTGTTCATCTAATATGTTTATCCCTTATCTTTGATGGTTATTTTGGGAAAGGATATTTCTTAAGCCTTAGATTACCTTAGAGCTTGCGGGAACCTTGGTTTTGTCTCCTATATTGGGAGAGTAGAACCTTGTAGTTCCATGCATGATTGGGTGGATAATTTATCGAGTTACTATTCGTGGTCTCATGGATGGTCCTTATACATGTCTCATCCTATATTATTTTTTGAAGACTTTAAATTCAAGTATATTATTTGATGTTGAGAGGTATTGATGTATATGTATCTATATAATTGTAAAGGATTCGTAAGTATAAGGTATAATGATGAATTTCCATTTCAAAGAAATGTAAAAGGGAAAGGGTAGTTCTATGAGGAAAGAAAGGGAAAAGTGAACATGCTGTATTATTTTAGAGCATTTAAGAGATGTTGTTTCAATAATGGTATTTCTTTAAAGTGTCTATTTTTTTATGGCTAAAAGGAAAATGAACCTAGGAATAGTTATGCTATGATATATCTAAATTAATGATAGAAAGGAAAGAAAATCTCATCTTTTAACTTAATGTTCAAAGGAAGTATTATGAATGATAACTTGTGGAAATTAGTCTTGTAATCAATGGGTAGTTATGATGTGATGGATGGAGATACTAACTTGAATTTTATTGATCAATGATTGGTTTTATGTTTACTTAATGCATTTAAAATGAGTGTAGAGTAATAAGACAATGCATACCTTAAAGAATGTTTATCTCTACCCTAATGGTTAAATAAAACTAATATATAGCATAGACTAGTAGAGGTTATCAATTCAATGATTAGTTTTGAAGTAATGGCTTGAGTTGATAATTTAGATAATGATAGTTGATTGACTTAAATTTAACTAAGATAAGAACATTAAAATGATCATAGACTAATAAAGATCCCAATTCAATATTTTTCTTTATGTATGTAAATAGGTTGAGGATGTTTCTTTAGAAGCAACATACGGGAACCAGTGAGGACTTAGGATGGTTAGTAATCTTGCATTTGAGTTTCGTAAACAAGTTTCTATTTATGCATTAGAAATGATGCATATCTCATCAGTAAAAAAATTTACTTGCGTCTTTAGTAGATAGATGGATTGTTCTCTCAGGTTCCCTAGCAGGGTGTTACAACTTTGACCTTTTCCCTTCATCTTCTTCACTAGTCTACGCTTCATCAATTTGATTCACAATACCTCGTAATTGACTTTATTCCAATTATTGATCTTTCTAGAATTAGATGGCTTTGTGATCATAAGAATCATATCCTTCTAATTTGGATAAACTTGCAATGCTTTCATTCACTTTCACATTTGTACTTTCCACTATTTGTTTGAGCCTATTGTTGTAATATTTATAGGCCTTTCTCTTGGTAGAATATCCAAGGAATATGTGTAGACACCTAAAAGTATCCTATTGATCTAATGTAATGAAATTACTAATCTTCCTCTTTAATTTATTTAATAATCTTTATTATTTAATAAATTATGTATTTCTACCATATTCTGAGATCAAAATCATCATTTCCCTTTAATTTCATAATTAAGTAGTTTTAATTAATTACTTTAACTATTCAACGTCTAATCAATATTTCATCACATAGTTGTCTAAAAAATATTTAAATAATTAAACATTATTTAATTATTCCCCGTCTCCTTATAATTAATAAAATAATTAAATTTAATTAATGTCCCCCCTTCTAGACTAATTATTACATTTATGTAATAATTAAATCAAATTCTATCTCATCATTAAATAAATTATATTTATTTAATTAAGCTAATTATTCCCCTCTCATTATTAAATAAAATATATTTATTTAATTAAACTAATAACTCCCCTCTCATGATTAAATAAATTATATTTATTTAATTAAACTAATAATTCCTCTCATAAATAAATAAGTAATTATTTATTTATAAAATATCCCCACATGTGCAAATAAACAATTTATTACTTATTTAAATCATAATTATCTTCCAAATTCTTAACTCACACTCACTTTGAGTTAGCTTCTCAATCACAATTTCTTCCTCCACAATAATCTCTCCTAACTATTCAATCGACATTGTTAATTCCTCCCCCACCAATTAGTTAAGTCTCCAGTCAATTCAATCTTCTAATAAATAGAATTAGATAACTCATCCATACCGTTTGTTAACTCATCAATCCTCCAATCATGGCAGTCAAGCATAGTTGAACTTCTACTCACTTTGAGTTCAACTCCTCAACCACAGCCAATTAGTCCTTCAATCATGAATTATTGGTTGAAGCCCCTAAAATATTAAAAATAGAGAGTCAAACCTTTGGTTTTGGTAACCACAATTTCTTTGAATTCTTATGTTTGTATACAATCGATCAGATGTTTCTAAGAGCCCACATTACATAAAGAAGGAGAACAACAAAAGACTACATGATTTGCATATTCATTTTGTTTGAAATGATTTCATATTATTAATCATTTATGATTTCTATTTATCTTGTTTTCTTTCTTGATATTGGGAATACTAATTGCTTTAACAATCTCTTTGTGGTTGAGATTTCAGTGTTATTACAGGATTCTATTATATACCCGATTACAAATGGTGAACTTGACATGAAATTTGGTCATATCTTTCAAACCACTTGGAATTTTTTGAAATTTTTGGCAGGTTTACATTGATTTGAGGCCACAATCCAAAATTCAAAATTTTTCAAATTTTTTTTATAAATTATTTATGATATTTTATAAAAAATCATTTCTCGGCATAAATCAATGTTTCATTTTTATTACATTTTTAGAAATTTCCTCAAATTTTATAGGGTGTTTATTTTCTGTGATTTTATTTTTTATGAAAAATATTTGCAAATAAAATAGATCTTTTAAAACTGGTCTATTTTGATAAAATGGGTCCCTAGGGCACAAATTAAGGAATTATGACCTAAATTTTTTTTTGCAATTTTTTTGAAACAAGAAAACTATAGTTTAAATTTCAAAAAAATTTATTTTTCCCATTTTTTATAATATTTTTATGAGATTTCATAAAAAATATTTCTGGACACAAATCAGTGTTTCATTTCAAAAAAGTTTCATTTTTGAAAGGTCTTGAAATTCTACAGAGGGTTTATTCTCTATTATTTTAATATTTCTAAGAAATATTTTCAAAAAAAGAAAGATCTTTGAAAAGTTTTCTTTTTATGTGTAGATGCAGGTGATGATCGTTTTATCAAAAACATTGTTTCAAAACTAAAAATGACATTTGCTTCTCTCTGTCTAAAATATCATTCTCTTTTGTAAAAAGACACATTTTCATTGTTCAAAATATGCACTTGATGTAATGAAAAAGTGTAGTGGGTGTTAGGAATAGAAGACAAAAATCTAACAATTACATACAAATATAACCAATAATGCAAAGGAATAAAGTACACATAAGTAGAACAA
Source organism: Thuja plicata (assembly GCA_018584345.1). Classification (NCBI taxonomy): domain Eukaryota; kingdom Viridiplantae; phylum Streptophyta; class Pinopsida; order Cupressales; family Cupressaceae; genus Thuja; species Thuja plicata. The sequence goes on along the minus strand of MU224313.1, from coordinate 1,149,093 downwards.
GAAGACGTGGTTTTAACATGGTTCACCTAATCCTGGGCTATGTTCACCAAACAGAGATTCCAATATTATTATTCATTCATTTCAACAATTTACAACTAGCGATTCCTTACAACTCAATATTGTTGTAAAATGCTACAATACATCTTCAGTCTAACAAGCCATAACCCTAACACCATTTTTCTTATAGAAAAACCCTAACCCTAAAACTTGCTTGACAGGTCAACCTAGGGAAATTTTTGATGATTCAATTTAGGGAAATGTTTGACAAGTCAACCCCAAAAATGTTTGATGAGTTAACCAAAAACAAATCCAGGTCTTTGCCCCAAACCCCATGAATTTCAGAAAGTGTACAGTACTTGCCTTATCAGTCACCATAAATAATAAATCTCCCACTTTGCGACTGATCAAGAACCACACTAAAGAATCTCCCACTTGGAGACTAATACTATAGCAATACTTCTACCCCTATAGCTCCCACTAGAAAGAAACACCTTGGAATCTATTGTTTTGTTTTATTGTTTTTGTCTTGAAGACCAATCGAAGATGAAGAGTAGTTTAGATTCTCCCTTGTCACTTTATTTGTAAACATATCTACTAGATTTTCATCTACATGTATCTTTTCTAGCCTTAACCATCTATCATTCAAGACTGACCGAATGAAGTGATACCTCAACTGTATGTGTTTTGTCTTTGGATGCAAGGCACAGTTCTTGGCAAGATGAATGACACTCTAGCTATCTATAAACAAATAATTGTTAGCCCATGTTTTTCCCAATTCTTCCATGAAGTATTGTAGCCATATCATCTCCTTTCTTCTCTTTCCTAGCTACATACTTTGCCTTTGTGGTCAATAAAGCAACCACCTTTTGTAACTTGGAGGTCCAGTTCACCGTTGTCCCATTGATAGTGAAAGTATATCTCATGGTACTCCACTTGGTATCGATGTCTCCTACCAAATCAGAGTTAACATAGCCTTGTAAATTAGTACTAGATCCCCCAAAACATAAATATTTTGGATGTACCTCTCAAGTATCCGAGAATCCATTTTACCACATTCCAATGCTCAACTCTGGGATGACTCGTATATCTGCTAAAACATCCTAGAACATGTGTAATATCAAGTCTAGTGTAGACCATGACATACATTAAACTGCCTACAGTTGAAGAATAGGGTACCTTGGACATTTTTTCCTCCTCCTCTTGTGTCTTTGGATACATCTCCCTAGTAAATTTCAAATGACTAGGAAAAAGGTTTATTAAAAGTTTTTTCATTCTCCATGGATAATCTCTATAACACCTTTTCAACATAATCAGCCTGAGATAAAGTCAATTTTTTGTTCTTGCTATCTCTAAAAAATTTCATACCAAGGATTTGTTTTTCTACCCCCAAATCCTTCATAGAAAATGATTTTGGTAACTGTTGTTTTAACTCTCGTATGTGATGCATGTTAGCTCCAACTACAAGCATGTAATCAACATATAAAGATAAAATAATGTAGGTATTATTATCTAACCTCTAAAAATAAACACAATGGTCAGAATTACACCTACTGAAGCCACGCTCAGCCATAAAACTATCAAATTTTAAGTACAATTACTGAGGTTCTTGTTTCAAGCCATATAAATCTTATTTAATCTACACACAAGCCTCTCATTACCTATGACCTCAAATACTTTGGGTTGTTCCATATATATCTCCTCCACCAAACCACCATGCAAAAAGGTAGTTTTTACATCTAGTTGTTCCAAATGCAAATCTTCAGCAACCACAATACTTAAAATAATAAGAATAGAAGTCATTTTTACTACTGGAGAAAAAATATCATCAAAATCAAAACCTTTTTTCTATGAAAATTCCCTTACAACTAACCTAGATTTTAATCTTTTCTTACCTCTATCCTCCTCTTTTAGCCTATAAACCCATTTATTTTGTAAAGACTTTTTACCTACAGTCAACTTGCATAATTCCCAAGTATGATTTTCCAGCAAGGAGTCCATTTCTTCTGTCATTCCATGCTCCCATGGAACCTTGGTATCCAGTTGCATAGCTTCATCATAACATTATGGTTCACCAACATCAGTCAATAAAATAGAATACAAAGAGGGAGAAAACCTGTCAGGAGGTCTACCTATCCTTGAAGATTGTCTAACATTCATTGGAGTTGGTGTTATTTTATGTTTTTGTTGTTGTTGTGGATCATGAGTCACCAGTGGAACATCATCTTTAGGAGTATCATCCAACATTGCATAACCATTTTCTTTCTTCTCATGTTGCGGTAACTGATCTTTGTACAACATTTGCTAATTGAATATGACATCCTCGCTTCTCACAATTTTATGATTCTCAAAATCCCAAAGTTTATATCTTAAATCATCAATGCCATATCTAAAAAATACACATTTCTTTGATTTAGCTTCCATCTTGGTTCTATTTCCAGAATGTATATGAGAAAATCCTTCACAACTGAAGGTTTTGAGAAAAAGAATAACTCACCTTCTTACATGTCCATGATTCCTGTAGAATACCACAACCCAAAGGAGTAGAGGGTCATCTATTAATTAAATAAATAGAAGTGTTTATAGCCTCTACCCACATATTTGAGGGCAGCCCAACATGAAACCTCATAGTCCTTGCATGCTCCATTATTGTCCTATTCATGCGGTCAGCCACTCCATTTTCTTGTGGAATCCTCAGAACTATTTTTTTCCTATGAATATCATTAGAGGAAAAATAATATTCAAATTGTTTTCTTTAATACTCACCACCATTATAAGATCTAAGACATTTTAGTCTTTTACCAATCTCATTTTCTACCAAGCTTTTCCATTTTTTAAAAGTTTGAAATACATCAAATTTATGCCTAAGGAAATAAATTCATACTTTCCTAGTTACATCATCAATAAAGGTAACATAATACAGAGAGACACCAAGGGAAGATACTTGAGATGGTCCCCATACATCTATATGCACAAGCTCCAATTTTTCATCTTTCTTTTCCTTCCCACCCTTCAGGAAACTAATTCTCTTTTGTTTTCCATACACACAACTTTCACAAAAATCCATATTAACACATTTTAAACTTGGTAAAACTTTCTTTGAATGAATTAATTTCATATCTTTTTGACTCATCTACCCAATTCTGTTGGGCCATAGTGCTATTTCAGAATCTACAATGCCTTTTTCATGTTCTACCTGCTCAACTGTAGCAATTATTCCTGAACATTGACTTTTCTCTATAAAAATTAAAGTAGAAGGAACAGTATGACCTGTACAAAGATATAAGGTCCCTACTTTCACACCTTTTTCTACTACTAAGGATCCTTTTTAAACATTTCAATTTTTATCATTGAAAGTAACTATGCAACCTTCATCACCTAGCTGCCCTACTAACATTAAATTCCTACTCAGCCTTGGAACATTCTTACCTCTTGTAGTAGCCAATGATTCCCATTCTGCAATTTAACCTTAATTATTCCCTTCCCAATAATCTCACAGGGTTCGTTATCTTCCAAATACACCAACCCAAAATTCCCTTGGATATAATCAAGAAAATAACTCCTATGGGGGGTAGCATTAATGACGCCCCTGAATCTAGAACCCATGAATCTGATGACATGTAACTGATTAAGTGGTTGACTATATTAAGTTGAAGATGATGCAAGACATTAAATCAGTTAATGGTTTGTATTGTCATTCATGTCAACTTGATATCATATGTATGGTCATATACATAATGCCAAAGACTTCAGAGAATCAATGGAATAAAGGTTATGCTTTCAGCAATGCATAAAATTCAAGTATTCACTAAGTGATAGACTACACCGATGGAGTGCACACCATCGGTAAAGATAGAGATAAAGTTACAGTGATGCCCGATGAGTAGAAGACAGTGTTTCTCGATGAAGAAAAATCAAAGGATGCCCAACGAGCTAAAAAATGTATTGCCCAACGAGCAAGATCCAATGATGCCCGACGGACGGAGATCCCAAAGCTAGCTGAAGTGACACTGATAGAACTAGCAATTGTCACTGGTGACGAACTACAGAGTTGACCAATAGAATAGAGAGATCAGAAAATGACAAAATATCTAGCTAGTAGAGCTAAAGGATAGACTTAACTGGTTATTTGATTTGTTTTATTCGACCATAGTTAAGTAAATGATTTGTACAGTTGGCAAGAGGACAACTATGAGATAAATCAGGAGTTAAAGCAGTAAATCAATTTGGCTAGATTGTTTTTCACGCCAAGAATCAAGAATCAAGAACCTAGAATTAAGGAACATCATGTCTATATAAGAGACAAGCATAATTCACTTCCATAAGCAATCAGATACACGGGGGAGTGAACTAATAGAAGATGCTGAAGAGAAACTGATAAAGGATAAACTTCATGCAGTCCTGATCAATCAAGCTAAAGGAGAGCTAAAGAATTTTGCAAACACTGATGAATAGAAAAGCACAGCATCATAGAGTAGAAAGAGTTAAGTACAAAGGAATTGAATTGATACATTGATCAGAAAGATATTGTAAGTAAATAGATCTGAAAATCTGCAATTCAGTTGCATTAGAAATAGGTCATTTTGTTTCAGTTTAACCATTGAAGCATTAAGTCTCTTAACAGAGTAGGACTTAACAATCTTTTGTAATTGAGGTATATCCTAACAGATTACTAGAAGGTTGACTCATGATAGTAGCATTGGTCTTACCTAAAGCCTATTGACAGTCTAAGAAGGAGGCTGATTCAAGGATGGTAGTAAGATTAGCATAAAGCCTATTGATAGTCATGAGACTAATTCAAGGATGGTAGCATAGATGCCATATACTAAGTGACAACCTATGTATAAAAATCCTCTAACAAGGTCTTACTTAACAGTGTGTTTGTAACCTTTAACAGGGTTGGCTCCTAATAGGGCTCACTTCAAAAGAGTGAAAATTTGGGGTACCGGTCCCAGTGTTTTTTCCCTTAACAGGGTTTCCACGTTAAAATTCTTGTGTTATATGTGTATGGTTCATTACTTTATTGTTTTACATTCTACATATGCATTTATGGATTGATTGGTATACTCTACATATTTACTGAGTATTGGTAAATATAGTTTACTGCTTATCGGTTATCAAGGAGAATAAGGATAGACAAGGTAAACTGACAGACAATTATTTTTTTTAAGTATTTCAAAGGCATGCATCTTGTTGGGACTTAATAATTGGAGAAGTATTGATTGGTGGATTAAAGTTTAAATTGGATAAATTTTTGAGGTCGCTGATTCACCCCCCTTCCTCTCAGTTATTACTAACAATTGGTATCAGAGCTTGTGTTCTTAGAAGGAAGATTTCAAGACCTAAGTTAAAGATCACAAGATGAACAGATGAGATGTGCCCAAGTTGAACAAGGACAACTTTGCGTCATGGCAAAGCAGGATAAAGCTTCACTTATCAAGTATTGGCAATGATATTACTCAATACTTAGATAGTGCATATGTGTTGCCTATAAGACCATTGATAGTAGATCAATTGAGAGTAAGGAATGAACATAACTGCATGGTTATAGAGCTTTCAGCCTCACTCACTGATGCTAAATTTGAGGATGTCAAAGATTGCAAAAATGCAAAGACAATGTGGGGCAAGTTGAAACTTGTACATGGGGTGATGAAAATGTTCTAAGAGCCAAGGTAGAAAGCCTTAGAGGAAAGTTTGATGATCTCAGAATGAAAGAAGGTAAAAAAATCACATAGTACAACACAAGAATAAAAGTAGTCAATGCTATACGAGGTGTTGGAGGTACACTTGAAGAGGAGACAGTGGTAAGTAAAATCCTAAGAACCCTATTTCCTGTATATGCTATTAGAGTCTCTACTATTTAATAAATGAGAGCAATAGAAAATAATACAGTCACTCTTGATAGCTTGATTGGTAGACTTATTTCATTTGAGATGAATAACTTTGATAATAGTGTCTTACGAATCTTAGAGTCTGCATTCAAGTCTTCTATGAGAATAAGCAAATCTAGTCAAAGACACTCATCTAGAAGAGACAGTGAAAGAGAAAGTGAAGAAGAAGATCTAGATGAAATTGAAGCACTCATGGCAAGAAGAATGCTAAGAGGCAAAGGTAAGTTACCACTTGTATGTTTTAATTGTAAAGAGATTGGACACTTTGCTGCAAGATGTCCTAAAAGAAAAGATGATAGAAGTGATAACAAATCTTTTGAGAAGAAATCTAATAGAGGTGATAACAAAGATTACAGAGGTACCGATGATTAGAAAGATGTGATACCAAAGATTACAAGGACAAAGGAAAGAAGGCTAGCTATCTAGCTGCTTGCAAAGATGAAGATACTGACACCGAACCAGATGATGATGTTGAGATAGTGTTTGTAGCTGTGAAGGATGATTTAGATGAAGAT
>MU224313.1:1120676-1135134 GCA_018584345.1 Thuja plicata | reverse complement strand
GTCTTTTGTAATTGAGGTATATCCTAACAGATTACTAGAAGGTTGACTCATGATAGTAGCATCAGTCTTACCTAAAGCCTATTGATAGTCTAAGAAGGAGGTTGATTCAAGGATGGTAGTAAGATTAGCATAAAACCTATTGACAGTCATGAGATTGATTCAAGGATGGTAGCATAGATGCCAGATACTAAGTGACAACCTATGTATAAAAATACTCTAACAAGGTTGCACTTAATAGTGTGTTTGTAACCTTTAACATGGTTGGCTCCTAACAAGGATCACTTTAGAAGAGTGAAAATTTAGGGTACCGGTCCTAGTGGTCTTTCCCTTAACATGGTTTCCACATTAAAATCCTTGTGTTATATGTGTATGGTTCATTACTTTATTGTTTTACATTCTACATATGCATTTATGGATTGATTGGTATACTCTGCATATTTACTGAGTATTGGTAAATACAGTCTACTACTTATTAGTTATTAAGGAGAATATGGACAGACAAGGTAAACCGACAGACATTTATTTTTTTTAAGTATTTCAAAGGCATGCATGTTGTTGGGACTTAATAATTGGAGAAGTATTGATTAATGGATTAAAGTTTAAATTGGATAAATTTTTGAGGCCATTGATTCACCCCCCCCCCTCTTATTTATTACTAACAGAATCATCAAATTTTTCTAGGGAAGGAAGAAAAAATCCTCTTCATATTTATTACTTACAAAATCCTAACAGGTGCATTAGAAAAATCCTCTAACAAGGTGGACTTAACTATCCTTTACAAATATTCTAACAACGTTGCATACATAATTGTATTGTACTAAATCCTTTCACAAGGTGGACCTAACAATCCTTATGTCTCCTAATAGGGCAGACCATCAAAAGTGGTCAATTGTAAGCTTTAATAGGCTAAATTTATAATGTAGTAATACATCTTGTGTACCATCCCACCCCATTTTTACTTTCTATTTGGAAGGTTTATGGGTAACCAAATATTGTGTCAAGTGTTGTGGATGTTTATTATTATTTTTTCATGCATGCAATAAAATTAGATAATCTAATAAAGGATTAAAGAGATTAATTTTATTGGTTCCTGATTCCCCCCCTCTCAGTCACCGAGCCTACAATATATTTCCAAAAATTGGTATCAGAGCTAAATGTTCTCTTAACAAAAGTTTAACAGCTTGAGCAAAGATCAGAGGTAATGGAAATATACAGACTCCAGTTGGCCATTGAAAATGAAAAGATAGATCTACAAGTGGCCATGGATCAGATCAAAAAATTAAAGGAGTATCTCTCTCTTTCCCTGAAAAAGAAGAAAATATTTAGCAGTGCAGATTGTTAGGTCTAGTTAAAAAAATTTTCAAACAATAAATTCCTTGGTCTGTTTTTGCAAAGAGTTTTATGAGGATACTTAGAAAACCTTGTCACATGTCTCAAAGTGTAAAATTTAATCCTAAAACCCTAAGCATCAAAATGGTTTATAATTTCATGTTACTTTTTCCCATTTAAAGTCATGTCTCGCATGGGTTATTTTTTTAAAAATGTTTGTATTCAGTAAGTTGTGAGTAACCTAATGCTATGGTCCCATATTATCCCTATGTCTAAGTCTGCAAATGTTTTAATTAAATTCACTATCTGTCGAGCTAATGTGTTTTGATCTAACATCCTACTTAATCACTTATTTCTGAAGTGCTTGACATCTATCATTTAAGCCATTAAGAAATGATGCCACGTGTCTTTGGTGGGTCTGATGGTCAGAAATATTTTTAGTTAAATAGTGGGTAGATCTTGTTTCATCGGACGGTAAACTTAATCGCTTAATCCCAACAAGATTGACATTTATCCTTTAAGTGATTAAGTCTAAGCAACGCATGTCTTTGGAGTGACGTGGGCCCTGTCAATGAAATTTTTATGGAGATTAAAGCATGAAAAGATCTAATGGTGGACTTAATCTCTTATGGCTAAGATGTGCAAGATCTATCAGTTAAGCCATTAAGCGGTGTTGACATGTGGCAATTGGTGGGTCCGAGTATTATGAACAACTGTTGATTAAAGTTTAGACAATTTTATTTTGATCTAATGGATGACATAATGGCTTATCCCAAAGATGTGAAAGATCTACCAATTAATCCATTAAGCCATGATGACGTGTGTCCTAATGATGACATGTATTCCACTAAAGGTGAAGGTGACTGCAGATTAAAAGGTGGAAAGTTTGAAGAAGATCTAACAACTAACTTGATCGCTTAAAGGAAAAGTGAATGAGATCTATCATTTAAGTGATTAAGATATGATGCCAAGTGTCCTAGTGGGTCCATCTGAGGTCATAAAGAAGGAACTAAAGATAGATCAAGTACAAAATGTGTTAGAAACATTGAGAGGTGGGGTGAATCAGTGTTTGTCTATTTATTACTTTTCAGCAACTTAAACATAAATCAAACATACATTGAATGAAGCTTAACATAAGAACTCATAATACATGATATGATTATAGGGAAACCTTGATCAGAGGAAAACCCTAGTGGGAATTAGTACCCACAAATATTGTACTAATATAATGAACCTGTTAAAGTTCCTTTGCCCTGTTAGAAGCAGTCTTTACAATATGAGTACAATGACCTGGTTAAAGGTCTGACCCTGTTAGGAGTCTTTTACAAAACCCTGTTAAAGGTATATGGCTCACTACCTAGGCTCACTACCCAATAGGATGAAGGCTACAACATTTTGAAAGTTGATATATACTATATCAAAAGTGAACTACTGTGATGACACTGTTGTTTGATCAGTTCCGTGTATGTGTGAATGCTCTTACTCTCTTAAAGAGCTATATCATATACTAAATTCATCATAATTCTCTTCTATATCTTCCTCTTACATCATAATTCTATGCTTGTAACATAACTTTAAATTACATACTTATATGTTCATATCCGAATAGGCGTGACCCAAAACAAGACTCTAGTCAGCCCTAAAAAAAAATTACACAACGCATCTGAACAAGTCGACTCAAGCATATTTACAAAAATTCTAATTACATCATTAAAAACATATAATAAAAGGTGCTTATCCATTACATAACAAAATAATTCACGCTGATCAAAACACTAGTCGGCTTCCATGCTCTGTCTTCTGGACTGCTGGTCTACTGATCTGTCTGTAACTTCTCTGTACTATTATTATATACTATCCATGTCTGGATGTAGTATTTACACATGTCATAGAACATATATCTGAATGTTCATATGCTGACTTGATCTCTCACACATGCGCTGATGTGTTGATCGTTGAATATCTCTATCTACCCTATTTTCATACTTAGTCATTTTTCCTTCTGAATTATCTTAGACAAAAACTTAATATGACTTTTTTTCCATGATGACAACACAAAAATATTCATATGTCCTTTAGGAGTCAAATTTCCAACAATCTCCCCCTTTGTCATTTATGGAAACAAAGGAATGTGGCCAACTTTCCCAAAATGACTTAACACGAAAAATAACTATATATCATAACATCTTATTGATATATACATATATTGCTTCTCATATATACACATTCTATATTACTCCCCCTTTGACATTAATGACAAAGGTGTACAAAAACTTGTAATTCTTATACATACTTAATCCATGTAAACTTTTGGGTACACAATCTGAAGAGATTGGACCTCTTTCTGCCAGAATACTTTTATTGCATCAACAGTCTAAAGATACGCGCATAGGGCATATGTCAGTTTCTTCATTTTCATCAGATCCATGCAAGGACCTTGATCATTTGTCACAATGGTGGCATCAATCTATTTGATGTTCTCATTTAGGACTACTAGAGATGGCGCAAGTGCATTTCTCAACTGAGTTTGTCGGACTCTTATCTTGCTGATTTCCAACTTAGCCTTCTCAATCTTGTCCAACTGTCCTTGATAGACATTGTTACAGATGTTCATGTCTTGCATGGAAGTATCAACTAATTTTCTGATGCTGTCCACCATGATTTATGCTTCTTCTATCTTTTTAATGTACTCAGAGGTGAACTTCACTCTGTCCATGCAGTTGGCTATAACTTTCTTTCCCTTAGTTGCCAATTATTTCAATATGGATTGCCCAATATTTAAATACTTTAGGTCTAAGATAAAATTCTTTACCAATTCATTCAGTCTCTCCATTTTATATTCATCTTCTGCAATTTTTGTAGCAGAGTCTACTAGATTTGTAAAATGTGATTTGAAGTTTGTTAGAATGCTGTCCACATCTTGAACTAATTGAACTTTGGCTACTTTCTTGTCTATAGGCACTAATTCATTCAATATGTTCACTGATTCCAAAAAGTGAGGGTTCCCCATCACTTATTTCTCTTTTTCTTTTTCCATAGCAAGAACGCTGATCTTGGTCAGGTCTTCTTCTCCCCAAGCATCCAAACTTGCTGAATGAGGAGTTAACCTTGAAAAAAATGAACTAGATAGTTGAGTGGATGGTGAGAATAAAGTATTCTGACTGGTAGCCATGCATTCAATCTTTACTGGTATCTCTTTGATTGGTGTCTCATTATCTTGAATATCTTTTTCTTCATTCAAGTCAATTGGATCATTTGAGGGAACTTCATCTTGTTGTACAAATGTATCATCAGTGCACATTTCTTCAGTGCTTACAAATGCTTTATTAACTTTGTCCATGTCTTTGTCAGATGCGGTCATGGATATCTTGATATTATCAACTACTATAGTATCTTCTGAGTCTTTTTCTGTATCAGAAGTTATTGTCACTCTGGGTGCTGAAACCTGTGGACCTGTTATAGGTGCTATCTAAATCACTGGTTCTGTAACCTATTTGGGAGGAGATGGAGTTACCTTTTTAGTAGGCACCATTGATGGATACATGTGTCTATCCATAAACACTTGTGCAAATGCCTTTTTAGTTTCTTTACCTATCTACTCATACTCTTTGTTCATAATTTGTAGAGTCCTTGTCTTGGTTCTGAGATGAGGCTTCACCGGATCTAGTAGAATTTCCTTCTCATCATGTGAGCATATAGGGAGAAGAGTATCTAATGTTTCTTCTCTTATCCTCATGTCTTCCTAAATTTCATGTCTTTTCATGATCCCCAGTATGTTCCATAACTTATAAGGTATCACTGTCTTGAGTTCAAGAACTGACTTCTTAAACTTAATCATATGAGATATGATCATAGAATGTATCTCAGTTTTATCCATCTCTTGATACTTGTCATAGACTTTAGCAAGTTTATCTAATCTCCCTTCATTTACAATCCTATTCTTCAAGACATTTAGACTAGGTGTAAATCCTACCTCAGGAGGAGCTTGAGTATTCCTTGCTTTTCTCTTTGTGTTCCTTGAGGATGGGTGATTTGTGGGTGCCTATTTTCTTCCTCTAGACTTCTTTCTTGGTATTGAAGGTGGAGATGAGTCTAGATCAATAGTGGTAGAGGGTGTAGAGGTGCTCTCTACTTTCTTCTTCTTTTGGATCTCTTTAGTCTTCTCAAGTTCTTTGGCTATCTTGGCTTCTCTAGCTTTGTCAAGATCTTCTTGAGAAACTCCATGAACTTTTAGAATGCTAGATGTAATTTTGGATGACTTCCTTTTGTTATCAGCACTGTGTAAGATAATATCCACTTCATTGGTCTTCTCTCTGTAAGTGCCCTACCTAGGCTTGTTTGGATGTTTGGGCGCTGACAATAGAACTTGTGCATATCCTTCTAACACATGTTCTTCTACTTCATAACCAAGAGGATGATTCCATTTGGTTCTAGGTTCAACTACCTCCATGCAAGTGCAATCTATTTCTACCATGAAACATATGGTATCCTTATATTTGTCAACTATCTTCTCATATAATATGAACCTTTTTTGTATCTTGATCCAAAATGTCTTGATATCCATATCTATGGCATCCCTACACTACTCTCTAAATTGGTCTTAAGTGAAATCTGAGACATTGTGGGTTTTCTCGTGTCTAGGTAAAGGTTTGCAACCTTTCCAACAATATGGAAATATAAGTAGATGATCAAAGATCCAAACTTGAATGTCTTGCTCCTGTCATGCTTGATGATTCGAATGTTGTCAATGAATTGAGCGCGCAAGATCTCACATAGGTTTTATTGAGTGTTATCCTTCACCATTCTGATAGTTGTTAGGACTGTTGCTGCAGAGACACTATTTAACCTGCTTTCTTGCTGAAACTTATACCCAAGTATCATAGTTAGAAGTTTTATGTCAACTTCCTTGATAGGGTCAATTGTCATCCCGCACTTGTCACTTCTAGATAAGCAAACTTGTTCAACTTGCTTCTTGACATCCTTGTCGGTAGGAAGAACTGGTCTAGTCTTAGGAAGTCTAGTTAATTCATGGATTAGGACTGTAGTGATGTGCACAAGAACCTCACCAATCTACTAAAGATCATCATGTATTCTTCTTAGAAAAATCTTCACCCATTCTAGCTCATCAAACTCATGCGCATTAGAGTATTTGAAGATAGGGTTATCAATCAAGTGTGCAACTCATCCTTGAATGTATAGTTAGGTTTCATCATAGATCCCATATGAGTGGCTATGCTGATATCTCCTACTATTTCCTTCTTACAGTAAATATATGCACGGATATCTTCTACATGAACAACACCTAGTGGGGTTTTGGAGAAAGCTACTTCCACATCATCCAGTATGGATTTGAATGGATGTTTCTTAAATACAAATGTCTTCCTCTCTACAATATCAAATACTACTGGAGTCACCATACTTACTTGGAACTTGATTAAGTAGGGTTTCATGAAATTTCAAAACGGCGCGACTGCTAGGGTTCTATTTCAACTTCTTATCCATTTTCTTAACTGCCAAATCCATTATGCTTCCGTGCTTTGATGCTCAGTGCTCCAATGCTCTCCAAATTTTGTGATCTCAAATGTAAGTGTGAAGAAGATCAAACATTTACATTCTTTTATAAAAGCTACTGCATTTAATGTTTGCAACCGTACGCAAATTACTCAGAGAATTTGCAAATTTGATCCTGATGAATTTGAGACAATGTGTGTATGCATACTACAATATTATGTGCTTATAACCATGAATCCATAGGCGCATACTTGGAGGTGAGTATACCAACCATGCAGGGGTCTCGAGCTAGAATAGCTCCCCCTAAGACAAAGAAGGTCTATTCAAGCAGAAGTAGAGGGTGCGTCCACTGTGGATGCATCAACTACTTTGTCAACATCATTGTCCTTCTTTACCTCAACCCAAATTTTTCTTGAACAAACAAGACTTCTCCTTCTTCTTCAAATAGCGATTTCTTAGGATCCTCTTGCTTTTGAGTTCTGGATATACAAAACCTTGAGATGTGTCCAGCCTTTCCCCATGTGTGACAAATGATAGGAGGTATAATGTTCTTGTTCATCATGCTGCATTGCTTTGCTATGTGACCATTGTAGTTACATATCTGACATGTAGTGTTCTGCAAATTTCTTTGAGGTTGATTTCTCTGATTGTTTTGATTCATTCTTCTTTGATTTTGCTATGACTGATTCCATTTATTTATTCTGCAATGTATAGCCCTGTGACCAAACTTATTATAGGATAAAAAATAACCATTGAAAGGTCTTACCTCTTTCCAATCTCTTACCAAATGACCATGTTTGTTACATGCATAACAAGTTCTGTTAACTTGCTTGATTTCCTCTTTAGGTGGATCTGTTTTAATCTCTGCAACATTTTCAATTTTCTTTTCTTCTGAAGATGATTCATGAGCTTTCTTTATTTCTTGCAATGAATTGATTTCAATTTATGCTACACTGTATCCAAGACCAGTAGTGTTGCCTTTTAGCTTTTGTGCATTGAGTTGAGATTGAAGTGAATCAGAACTTGTGTGGAGTTTATCAATCTTATCCTTTGCTTCTGTTAATTTAGATTCCAACTTCTTCTTTATGTTTTCCAATTCCAGGACTTTCATGTTTGCTTTCAAGAGTTCATCATCTAATTGTTTGTTTTCTTTGATCTTTTCTTCAATAGCAATTTGGCTCTTTGTGAGCTGTTCATCCAGATTTTCAATTTTATCTTTTAGAGACATATTCTCTTCATTGAGCTTTTTGATCATTTTCCCTAAATCACTTGTATAACAATCTTTCAAATTTTTTCTTAATTTCTTGATAAGCATTTGTGAGCCATCAACTTTCAGTCTAAGTTCTTCATTGTTTTTTCAAAACCATCAAGATCTTCAAGAGCTGCTTCAAGATTATTTTTCAAATATTTTTCTTCTACTGAGTCCATGATCTCCTCAAGTGGTTAAAATTTATTTAAGAGGACTAGAGCTCTGATGTCAATTGTTAGAAACACTAAGAGGGGGGGGGGGTGAATCAGTGTTTGTCTATTTATTACTTTTCAACAACTTAAACATAAATCAAACATACATTGAATGAAGCTTAACATAAGAACTCATAACAAATGATATGATTATGGGGAAACCTTGATCAAAGTAAAACCACGGTGGGAATTAGTACCCACAAATATTGTACTAGTATAATGAACCTGTTAAAGTTCCTTTGCCCTGTTAGAAGTAGTCTTTACAATATGAGTATAATGACGTGGTTAAAGGTCTGACCCTGTTAGGATTATTTTACAAAACCTTGTTAAAGGTATATGTCTCACTACCCAATAGGATGAAGGCTACAACCTTTTGAAAGTTGATATACACTATATCAAAAGTGAACTGCTATGATGACACCGATGTCTGATCAGTTATGTGTATGCGCAAATTCTCTTACTCTCTTAAAGAGCTATATCATATACTGACTTCATCATACTACTCTTCTATATCTTCCTCTTACATCATAATTCGACACTTGTAACATAACTTTACATTACATACTTATATGTTCATATCCGAATAGGCGCGACCCAAAACAAGACTCTAGTCAGCCCTAAAACAAAATACACAACGCTTTTGAACAATTTGGCTCAAGAATTTTTACAACAATACTAATTACATCATTACAAACATATAATCAAAGGAACTTAGCCATTACATAACAAAATAATTCACGCTGATCAAAACACTAGTCGGCTTCCATGCTCTGTCTTCTGGACTGCTGGTCTACTGATCTATTTGTAACTTCTCTGTACTATTGTTTCATACTATGCGTGTCTAGATGTAGTATTTAAACATGTCATAGAACATAGATCTAAACATTAATATGCTTACTTGATCTCTTGTATGTGCGCTGATGTGCTGATTGCTAAATATCTTTGTCTGCCCTGTTTCCATACTTAGTCATTTTTCCTTCTGAGTTATCTTAGATAGAAACTTAATATGACTTTTTTGCCATGATGACAACACAAAAATAGTCATATGTCCTCTAGGAATCAAATTTCCAATAGAATGATCTGACGGTCAACTTAATCACTTAAAGGAAAAGTGATTGACATCTAAAGGATAAGAGAGTAAGTCTTGGTGACGCGTGGCAAAAGGGTGGGTCCTATACAGTGTAGAGATGATGTTAAATAAGTTGTAGTTATAGAAGAGATTGGATGCCTCATTTAATGGCTTAAAGGAAAGATGTGCAAGATCTAGCATCTAAGCCATTAAGTGGTGTTGACGCATGTCCAAGTTGATGAAATTGCAATCGGGGTTAGTAAACTCAAGGTGAAAAAACTTGTAACCAGGTTAAGATAAATTTGATGGTTGAATTGATCACTTATAGAGAAGATTCATGAGATCTATCATTTAAGAGATCAATTAATGTTGATATGTGTCCCAAATGAATAGTTTTTTTCAGGAATAAATGAGAGCCGCCCGGTGAAGGAGATGGTGTAGAAGATCTACGGTCCAAATTCAAAGTTCTTAAAATGGTCGTCAGTGAATTGTTAAGCTACAAGTTTTGAACCAGGTGAATTGATTACAGAGCATGTGGTCACTTCAATTGAATTCAATGTGAAAGACTAATTTGATTGAGGCCATATAATTCATCTCTCAAACTTGAAGCTGCTATAATTCATAAAATTTGTTCAAGCGAAGATCAGATTTGCAGTGATATTGTGCTCTTTGCGACAAAATTGTAGAATGGGTAAGTCTTCTATGATATAGTATAAATTCATGCTTTTATTAAGATTTGGAATTTGAAAAGGTCTCAGAATTGTTAATTTAATCTAAATATCATTCCCATAAAAAGCCCTAGATTCAAAAAATGGCCCCTAGGATTGAATTCTCTGGCAATGTGGAATATAAAGATAGAAATGTGCAAGACAACCTTCTACAACAGTTAAGTGGGTCAAGAGGTGATACTACCTAGATTAAGATAATTGTTCCAGTACATCCCCATTTTAGACTTGGGGAGGGTTTGTATGATATGGGTAGATGTTGGAAATACAATAATGGGAAAGAAAGATACTGAGAGGGGGGGTGAATCAGATCTTTAAAATTAAAAACAAACTGATCCACATTCATACATATATGAATCTAATGTAATATCAAATAGCATCCATGCAATGAAATAAATAACTGATAACACAAGAACTTGGTAACCCAAAAACCCAAATAGGTAAAACTAGGGTGGGGATGACACCCACAAAATTCTCCACTACTACAGTAATAAAGTGTGCCTATTAAGGCTACAAAATTTGATTACAAGATGCAATCTACCCTGTTAAAGGTCTGATCAGTTAAGAGCTAAAGATCATTACAATCTACCCTATGAAAGGATTTCAACGTACAATAAAGTAAGAACTATGTTAGGATATTTAGAAAGGTCTGCTAGAACCACTCTGTTAAGATATTTTCACCTGATACAATGATTAGAATGTCTCAAGTATTGATCCTTCATTATGCACTCTGATGCTGATGATAGATCTCCTCTTTCCAGTACCTTCTATGATCTCACAATCTAATATAACTTTACTCTGTTGTTCACTGTGTTGTCACTCTGCTTGATCTTTGCTTCTTAACAAAATAACCCTCTATGCATTTAACTTCAAAATGCAGTCACCACACACTTCATCTGCTCTCTCCTTGCACACACAAAATAGGGTTTAGAAGAAATCTAATATATCTGTTCAAGTTTGATAGTGAGATCTAGATCAACGATCAAGATCTAATACCCATACATTGATGGTATTACAATTAATGTTTACAATAGATCATGCATAGGATAAAACAATTAAATGCATAACTAACTCCGTAGAAAAATATTAAATGCATACATAAGTCGGCCCAAAAAGCTTATACAAGTCAGCCAGATCACTTATCTGTGAAGTTTGAATCATTCCAGACATGTATACAAAAATTGTTCTGATCGACACTTGACTTCTCTATCACTTGGCACTTAACATCTCTGTATGCTACTCGGCTCGGCAATGTCACTCATCTCGGCAATGTTACTAGGCAAACTGAATACTTCTCGGCAATTTTGCTTGGCCTTGCATAGTTTTAGCTTGGTCACAGTGATAGCCAACTAAAACTGCCTAAGTGAATGACTAAGTGTCGGTCAGTAATCATCAATAGAACTTAGAGATTAACAATCTCCCCCTTTGATATTAGTAGCAAAAACACACTTATCATTACTTCTGTTCATTTCATCAAAATTTTGCCTAAGTATATTGAGTACCCCCCCTAGGAATATACTCAGAATTATTCATACAAAAAGTTTACATGCCTTCAAAAATATATATACAAGTGTACCTGTTCAACTTCCTTACCAACTTGCCCCTTGTTTTTGTCACTGATTGCTGGTGGGGTTAAGTTGTACTTATCCAAAAATTGTTTATGAAGCTGCAGGGTGGATTCAAATGTAGTATCCCAGCTTTCCTTAGCAATCTTCATAACTTCCAATTTTATTTCTAGCTCAGCAGCTAGACTCACTAAGATTTCTATAGTTGATAGATTTGCATTTCTCTATGATAACTCCTTTGCAATTGAAAGTTTCTTCTGTATTACCTCTAAGTGAGGCAACAGGCTTGTTTGAATAGTTATCAATTTGGACCTAATTCAACCATCTTCAGCCATAAGCTCGACTATTCTCCGTTGTGCATTGATCAACTTAGTAAGATGTAAAGAACTAGAAGTAGTATCCTTACCCAAAGTAGTGCTAGTTGATCTCAAATCTAACTGTAGCTTCTCAAAAAGCTATAGATTATCCTTTGTGAAAAATTCAACATCACATAATTTCCTATACAAAGAATAAACATTGGTTGTAACTTTCTCTAAAGTTTCTATAAGAATAGAAAGTTCAACCTGTTTTGTTGCAATCTCTTCTGAGATTTTTTTCCAGAACTTTTCTCTTAAATCTTCTCCTGGACCATTGTAGAAGTTTTTTGTTTTTGTCTGTGTCATCATCAGTTACCTTCTATATGATGTTAACTAACTGATCAATAATTGGAGCTTGAGGCATTTCATCCTCTAAGTCAAAATCCTTTGAAAATACATCCTTGATGTCATGCAACACCTACTTTTGCTTTTGTTCTATCTTCATCTCTTCCTGTGTCTTCTTTCTCTTAAGCAATTCTTGAAGAGTCCCTATTTGTTCAAAAGATAATTCATTGGGATCCCATTGTGGAATCACAATGACCTCATCTAATGTCACATCTATAATTTGAGACTTCTTCAGAACTTTCTTTTTCTTTAGCTCTAGTGAACTTATGCTCGGCTGCATAATACCTTTTCCTGTGACAGTGTCAATATCCATTGCCTCTTTTAATTCTATCAATATTTTCTATGGATTGGGCATACCACCAGTTTTAGGACCTATGGGAGTGGATGATGTAGAGTTTGGTAGATCAACCAACACTTGCACTACCTCTTCTTCCTTAGGCTTATCAACAGTATCTGTTATCACTACTCCACTATCTAAAACTGTTTTCACAACCTCTAAAATAGGTGGATTCTGTGAAGTTTCCTCTTGTGCATTTGTTTGTTGTTTCTCTTCACCTTTCTAATCATTAAAAACTTCAATTATCTCATCAGATGCTGTGGTCTTTCCTTCTTCACTATCAGTTGCCTTAATAGGCGAATCAATGTATGTACCACTCAACATATCTTGTTCCTCGGCATTCAAATTGCTTGGATCATCAACTATGAAATCCATTAGATTGTTTGCAATCAGATCAACAGAATTAGTTGAGTCTAATGCATCTTTGTTCTTGTCCTATTCTATATAAATTTGACCTTGAGTCATCTTTGGCTCAGGGGTAGTTTTCACTTCAACTTCTTTTGTCTTTTTCTCGGATGTTCTCTCACCAGATTTCTTATCTTTTGGAATGGCCAATCCAAAGATTTCCTTCCAAATCCTTATGCTCTACTGTACTATACCTTCAATATCATTTTTCAGAACAACATAACCTTTGAGCTTAGGAACAAACCTATTCTTGTATTCCTCAATGGATTTGGCTCTTTGTTTTGAGGTTA
Source organism: Thuja plicata (assembly GCA_018584345.1). Taxonomy (NCBI): domain Eukaryota; kingdom Viridiplantae; phylum Streptophyta; class Pinopsida; order Cupressales; family Cupressaceae; genus Thuja; species Thuja plicata. The sequence continues at coordinate 1,121,741 of MU224313.1, read as the reverse complement.
ACTCAGGTATTACCTTGGCTAGAGTTCCTTCCCTGATCTGTCTCCCTGTGGTAAGTGAAAATTCCCATTTGCTTGACAGAAAATCATATAGTTCATTTGGCACATGATTTCCTATCTCTGTAGGAGTTAACTTGAAACTACTCATCATATCCAAGAGTGCTTCTTGAACTTTGTGCCTTTCCACATTATTCAATTTTTCATACTTAATGAACTTGAAAGTTTCTAACCTTGTTGAATTCCTCAAAGTGTCACATACCTCATCAATACTAGCTAGTTTCTTGAATTGTGCTTTAGGTATGTTACTAGGTTCATCAATTTTAGTCTTTTCATCATCACTATCTATCCCCAAGTCTAGTTTCCTCCTTGGTCTCTTTGTTGGCTTACTCAGCTCAGCCTTAGGAGCAATTTTAGCTTCCTTTCCAAAACTGCTTTCTGCAACCTTCCTCTTTCCATAAAATTTTGTTTATACTTCTATTAGAGAAGTAAAAATAGATACTCTAGTCCTCATACAATTTTCTATAGGAGGTGTAACCTTAGGTTTAGCTTTTCTCGGCTTGGTTACAATGATAATTGATGGTCTTTTACTCTTAGCTTTCTTAGTGATCTCCTCTGATGCACTCACTTCCTCTTCTATAGATATATCCTCACCTTGTCCTGTGGTTAGGCCTAAAGGTGCATCCTTAGGTTCTTCATCACTACCTAAAACAACCATTTTCTTCATATTTTTCACAATTTTCTTTCTTTTCCTCTCTATAGTTCCCTCAATCAAGCTTCTAGAAATTTTAGCTTTAGCTTCATCAAAATTTCCAAATCTCTCTGTTGTAGCATCAATTGCCTCGGCTAGGAGTGAAATGATGGCAGTTGATGCTTCATCAATGTTGATTTTATAGGGAAATGGTTCTAAGCATGTTATCATAGGTGTCACAGCTTGGATATACGTGTTATCTGTATCAACTAGAAAACATATTTCTTCATAGTGCTTCTCCACTAGTGATCTAGGAATCCTAGTTCTTAATCTCATTTTCTTCTTGAATTCTACAAAATAGCTCCCCATAATGCTATTGA
>MU224313.1:1030172-1074341 GCA_018584345.1 Thuja plicata | reverse complement strand
CCATTTCTATCATCCTTTAAGACATAACATTGACTACCAAATATTTTGAAGTAACTTACATTGGGTGTTTTACCATACCATAGCTCATAAGAAGTCTTCTTTGTGTCCTTCTTCAATTGTACTCTATTAAGTGTATAAACATAAGTGCTAACAACTTCCCTCTAGAAGATCTGGGTGATGTCCTTCTCTATCAGTAGTGTTCTTGCATAATCAACTATTGATCTATTCCTTCTCTCAGCAATCCCATTTTGTTGTGGTGTTCTTGGTGTAGAAACCTATCTTTTTATACCATGCTCATTACAAAAATTAGTGAATTCATCTGATATAAATTCTCCTCCTCTATCTGATCTTAAAAATTTTAGATCCTTACCACTTTGTTTTTCTACCATAGCCTTATACCATTTAAACATCTTGAATGCTTCAGATTTTTCTTTTAGAAACATGACTGTCATCATTCTAGAGTAATAATCAACAAAGAAAATAAAGTATCTATCTCCACAATAACTCATTGTCCTCATAGGTCCACATAAATCAGTATGGACTAATTCTAGAATATCATCAGATGTATGGGCTTTGCTTTTGAAACTAGACTTTGTCATTTTACCTTTTTGACAATTTTTGGACATGATGTTGTCTGGCTTTGTCATCGTCGGTAAGCCTCTTACACTTCTTCTTTTGCTTATTTTCATCATGTTGAAAAAAATCACATGACACAATATTTTGTGCAACAACCATATGTCTTCATTTCTAGTCATTAAGCAAGTGGGATTAGTATCATTCAGATAGAATAATTTACCTTTGGTCTGTTCATCAGTACCATTTAATTTTCCTGATTCATTGAAGATCTTTGCCTTCTTGTTCTCAAATGCTACTCTGTGACCTGAATTATTCACCTAAGAAACACTGAATAGATTATAATTCAAACCTTTTATCCAATAAGCAATTTCACATTAATTCAGGTTATTTAGCATTATTGTTCCTTTACCTTCAAATGGACAAAGGTGTATCATTTCCCATTCTTACTGTACCACCATTATAGTATTCAAAAGTGTTAAAATTTTCTTTGTCACTGGTCATATGGTAAGTGCAGCCACTATCTATAATCCAGATATCATTCTTACTAACCCTAGATATGAGTGCAGTTTCTTCATACCTTTCATCTTCATTTGAATCATCCTTCATAGCTAAAAATACAATCTCAATGTCATCATCAGGTTCGGTGTCAATATCTTCATCTTTGCAAGCACCTAGGTAGTTAGGCTTCTTTCCTTTATCCTTTTAGTCTCAGGTATCCTTTCTTTCTGATCATCGGTAACCTTTGTAATATTTGTTATCACCTCTGTTAGACTTCTTCTCAAAAGATCTGTCATCACTTCTATCATCTTTTCTTTTGTTAGGACATCTATCAACAAAGTGTCCAATTTCTTTACAATTAAAGCATACAAGTGGTAACTTGCCTTTGTATTTACCTTTGACTCTTTGAATTCTTCTGGCCATAAGTGCTTCTATTTCATCTAGATATTCTTCTTCACTTTCACTTTCACTGTCCCTTCTAGATGAGCATCTATGATTGGATTTGCTTATTTTCATAGAAGACTTAAATGCAGATTCTAAACTTGGTAAGACACTATTGTCAAAGTTATTCATCTCAAATGAAATCAGTCTACCAATTAGGCTATCAAGAGTAACTATATTGTTTTCTAGTGCTCTCATTTCTTGAATAGTAGAGACTCTAATAGCATATACAAGCAATAAGGTTCTTAATATTTTACTTACCACTCTTTCCTCTTCAAGTGTACCTCCAAAACCTCGTATAGCATTGACTACTTCTTTTATTCTTGTATTGTACTATGTGATGTTTTCACCTTCGTTCATTCTAGGACCATCAAACTTTCTTCTAAGGCTTTCTACCTTGGCTCTCAGAATATTTGTATCACCTCCATGTACAAGCTTTAGTTTTTCCCACATTATCTTTGCAATTTTGCAATCTTTGACATCTTCAAATTCAGCTTCAGAGAGTGAGGAAGAAAGCTCTATAACCATGCAATTATGCTCATTCTTCACTCTCAATTGATCTAGTGTTAATGGTCCTTTAGGCAACACATATTCAGTATCTAAGTATTGAGTAATATCATTGCCAATACCTAATAAGTGGAGTCTTATCCTGCTTTTCCATGAAGAAAAGTTGTCTTTGTTCAACTTGGGCACATCTTGCCTATTCATCTTGTGATCTTTACTTAGGTCTTGAAACCTTCCTTCCAAGCACACAACCTTTGATACCAATTGTTAGTAATAACTGAGAGGGGGGGGTGAATCAGTGGCCTCAAATTTTTCTTTTAAACTTTAATCCACCAATCAATACACCTTAGATTATTAAGTCCCTACAAGATGCATGCCTTGAAATACTTGAAATAATTAACTATCTGTCGGTTTACCTTGTCTATCCTTATTCTCCTTGATTTTTGATAAGCAATAAAACTTATTTACTGATACTCAATAAATATGTAGAGTATACCAATCAATCCAGAAATGCATATGTGAAATGTAAAACAATAAAGTAATAAACCATACACACATAACACATGGATTTTAACGTGGAAACTGTGTTAAGGGAAAAAACCACTGGGACCGGTACCCCAAATTTTCACTCTTCTGAAGTGAGCCATGTTAGGAGAAAACCTTGTTAAAGGTTACAAACACAATGTTAAGTGTGACCTTGTTAGAGGATTTTATACATATAGATTGTCACTTAGTATCTGGCATCTATTTTTCTACCATCCTTGAATCAACCTCCTTCTTAGACTCTCAATAGGCTTTAGGCAAATCTTGCTACCATCCTCGAATCAACCTCCTTCTTAGGCTGTCAATAGGCTTTATGAAAATTCAATACTACTTTCATGAATCAACTTTTTTGGTAATCTATTAGGATATACCTTAATTATAGAAGACTGTTAAGTCCTGCTCTGTTAAGAGACTTGATGTTTCAATGGTTAAACTAAAACACTATGACCTGTTTCTAATGCAACTTTGAATTGCGGATTTTGAGATCTATTTAAGTACAATACCTGTGTGATCAATGTATCAATTCAATTCCTTTGTGATCCACACTTTCTACTCTGTGATATTATGCTTCACTGTTCATCGGTGTTTGTAGAATTCTTTAGCTCTCCCTCAGCTTGATTGATCAAGACTGTATGAAGTTTATCCTTCACCAGTTTCTCTTTAGCATCCTCTTTCTATTCACTCCCCTTCCATGTTATCTGATGGATTGAAAAAATGAATTATGCTTTTCTCTTATATAGACATGATATTCCTTAATTCATGATTCTTGATTCTTTATTCTTGGCATGAAAAATAATCCAGCCAAATTGATTTACGACTTTAACTCTTGATTTATCTCGTAGTTATCTTCTTGCCAAATATATAAATCTTCTTTAAATCAATTACTTAACTGTGGTCAAATAAAACAAACAGTTAAGTCTATCCTTAAGCTCTGCCAGCTAGATATTTTGTCATTTTCTAAACTCTCTGCTCTGTCAGTCAATTCTTCAATTCATTGTCGGTGACAATTGCCAGTTTCATTGGTGTAACTCCAGTTAGCTTCAGGATCTCCATCCATTGGGAAAATCTATTTTTAGTTCATTGGGCATCCTATGATTATGCTTCATCAAGAAACACTATCTTCTTCTTGTCAGGCATTACTGTGAATTTTTCTCAGCTTTACCGATGGTGTGCACTCCATCGGTGTTGTCTATCACTTAGTGAATACTTGACTTTTATGCATTGCTGAAAGCATAATCATTGTTCCATTGATTCTATGAAGTCTTTGGCATTATGTACATTACCATACAGATGATATCAAGTTGACATCAATGAAAATACAAACCATTAACTATTTTAATGTCTTGCAACATCTTCAACTTAACATTATCAAACATTCAATCAATTACATGTCATCAATAGCTACAAGTAAAGTGGTGATTGTTTTTTTACTGAAGAACATAATTACTAAATTTGGGAGCCCAGAGAAGATAATCTCAGATAATGCCATGTGTTTTAAATCTGAGGAATATGTCAATTTTTGTGCTCAATATGGTATTCAGACCTCTTAATCTGCACGGTACCACCCACAAGGAAATGGCCATGCTGAATCCACTAATAAGAGCCTCCTCAAGATTATTAAAAGAGTTTTGGATACAAACAAGAAGGCCTATGATTCAAAGTTAACATTGGTTGTATGGGAAGATAGGGTGACATCAAAAAAGGCCATAGGATGTGCACCTTTTTATCTAGTCTATGGTATCCAAGAAATATTTCCCCAAAATAATTTGATGTAGATGTACAAGTTTGTTTAGACTTATGATGATGATATTGATAATGACATGCAATTGAGAATTGATGACCTGGTGGAGTTAGATGAAGCCAGGAGGGAAGCTTCTATAAAAAATACAAAACTTCAATTGCAGGTGAAGAATTGTATGAAAAAAGGGCAATCTCAAGATAGTTTGATGTGGGAGATTATGTTCTCGTGTGGAATGCCAGGTTGGAAGACAAAGGAAAGAATGGAAAATTTGAACCAATTTGGCTGGGACCTTATATTGTCCATGAAAGGTATGGGCAAAACTCATATTTATTAAAAGGTCTTATTGGAAATATTTTAGAACTTCTAGTTCATGGATAGTTCTTGAAGTTATACTTCTCATGAAGTATAATTATCCATGAACATTAGGATTGTGTACATAGTGTGTTTCTACAAGTGTGTTTCTTTCTTTCTTAGCTTAGTTTGCTTTCCTGTTGTGTGAGTAGTATTATTTTCGAGTACATTGGTGTGCTTCCCCTAAGATTCTAAATTCTTGTAACACCTACACGAGGCATTCATCCCTAGAAAGAGCCACTATTAGGTTTGGTTAAATTTTTTTTCAAACAATAAAGTCCTTGGTCTATTTTTGCAAAGATTTTTACGAGGATACTTAAAAAACCCTTGTCTCATGTCTCAAAGTGTAAAATTTAATCCTAAAACCATTCTCGTAAGAAGCCCTATATTCAGAATATGGCCCCTAGGATTGAATTCTCTAGCAATGTGGAATATAAAGATAGAAATGTACGAGATGACCTTCTACAATAGTTAAGTGGGTCAACAGGTGATGCTACCTAGATTAAGAGAATTGTTCCAGTACATCCCCGTTTTAGAGTCGGGGAGGGTTTGTATGATACGGGTAGATGGACTAAAGATGCCAAGACTACTACAAGTAGTTTAAATTTATTTAAAAATTCTTATAGAAAGGGGAATGCTCCCTCCCTAGATTGCAACATATGGGATCTAGATGTGGGTAAATTGATACCGACTATTTACTTTGATAGCCAATACATATGACCGAGTATCCAAGGTTTTAAGAGATACAGAAGGGAATGTGTTGTTGACTATCATAGCCGATGAAATTATAAAGGTATTCAGATTAAGAGAACTCTCAGTTCAAATGGATGACATTGATTTTGACTATTTTAAACAAGTATACCAGACTCAAAAAGAGTACTACAAAAATGAGGCTTTGAAAGGATATTTTAATAAAATAGGGGATTTGATTGTTGTAGGCCCAAATACACTAGAGCCTTTTAAACTGGACTATTTTAATAGCAAGGCTAGGAGAATGTATAGTGCCTTGTGCCATGTGCTAGGAGAAGATGAGGAAATGATAATGCTTGTCCACCTCATGCTTATGGTTGTTTAGTTTTTGCATCCCCACCTGTCAGTTGTTTTTTATTATGCTTCCTACATTGTTGAGTTAATGCATGAGGGTCTAATAGGCATCAAGGATAAGAAGATACTCAGGCCAATGGGATGGTACTCTTTAATGATGGATATGATTTTGTTTAATGATGATGATCTATTTGAAGGAGAAATGGACCTCACTAAATTTCAGGATGATGAGGATTTGCCTATTCAATTGTGGAGTGTTGATTTGTCCTGGGACAAAAAGGAGGCCAGTTACATAAATTTTGATAGATCTTTGGCTGCTAGGCTTAAATCATTATTATGTAAGGAGAACCCTAGAATTAGTACAAATATGATGAGACTCTTAAGACCTTTGGAGTATGCTCCAAAACTGAAAATTGTTCATAATTGGGGTGATCTTATTTTATACCTTGTCTCCATAGTCATCAAGGTTTATGGTTTTAACAGAACCCCAAAATGTTCTTCCTTACAGAGTGCCACTAAAGATTGGACTGGCTGAGATTCTCAGGCAGTTAGGTGGATTTCAAGAGGAAGCCTTAACAGGAAAAATAAAGTGAAGCATTTTCCCTACCCTCACCAGAGCCCATCACTCTATCATTACAAAAGGGGGGTGGACCCAATTTGATAAGTACTTAGAGCCATACAATTTGGCAACATCTGTGGAAAGGTGTGCAGATAATGAAGGTTTCATCATTGACATGTTCAGGAAGAGAACCAAATCCCTGGCACTGGATCACGAGTTCAATTGTCTAGAGGATATCATAAGAAATGAGTTTGATCTGTCTAAACAAGAAATAAAGAAAGAAAAATGGTTAGTGTATAAGAAATCTTTGGATTTTATTCATAATTTTGATAGATCATATGATCCCTTGAAGGTATTTTTACCTTGGGTTAAGAAAGTTTAATCTCTGATGACCATGTTTGAATATATAATGCAAACCCTTGACCAGAAGAAGAAGAAAGTGATGGAGACTGATCCAGAAAAAGCTAAGGCTACTATGAGAAAAATTACACAGGGAAGCGTAGTCCCACCTAGAAATTATGTGGTCTAGAAGTGGAGAGGGTATAGTACAATCATACCTAGGATTGAAAAGACTTTTGACCAAAAGGGGAAGAGGCTAGAAGATACTAGTGCTCAAACACTACCATCTCCAAAGAGGCAGAAGATGGAAGGAAAAGAACAATCAAGTGATATATAGTGTCCTTCTCAATCTCCTCTACAAATGGATGATCAAGCCATTGCAGAGAAATTGGTCAAAATGGGAACTACCGGGCATATTTTTGTCATATCCTAGGAGCTACAAGACAGAGCGCCAGAGGCACCCAAGCATGCAACTTTGGAGCTTACAGTGGCAGAATTTGCAGGGAAAGAGCTGGACCCTGTAACCAAACAGGTCAGTGAAGAATTTTTATCTGATGATAATTTTGTTAAGGCTAGGGACTTCATTAAATTCCTATGGAGAGTCCACATTGATGAATTCAAGGAAAAGTGTCAAAAGTTACAGGAGGCTCAACCTGACAAAAGCAAAGAAGATATAGAAAAGGAAGTAAAATAAGAAATGATAATCAAGTATGACAAGGTAACCCCTGAAGAGGGTAGGAAGTTAGTAAAGAAAAAGGGAGTCATCATCTTAACTCAATGGGATTTGGCTGATGCCATTGTATTTGATGTTGTGAGAAAAGAGGCCAAACCATTGCATACCAGTGTGACGTCAATTGGGGCCTAATTTAGTGAAGATCATGCAACACTAGAAATATGGTCCTTAAAGAGGAAAGATAAAAAGAGAACTAATGAGGATGATCAGATTGAGGATACAGGTAGCCTCATAGTAAAAAGAGTTTCAAGTACTTCAGGGGTGGAAGAAGCTAACCTCACTTTGAAAACTACAAAAATAAGCTTGAAGGTAGTTGCGAGGCAAAAATATGCTTTCAAGAACCTAACACAAAAATATGAGGTTGTCTTGAAGACTTATAATGAGGAAAGGATTAAATCTATTCAAAAGGATGATAGGATTGCATTCCTTGATGGAAGAAAAATAGTGCAATTGGTGCCTCAGAGGAGGATTACACAAGATCCTCACCAGCCATCCTCATCAAGTCCTATTATCACTAATCCTCATTCCCCTACACCATCAAACCTAACCACACTTGAGGAGGTTGAGAAAGAAAAGGAAATACTGATTGTTGAAAAAACAGAGCTGTATAGGAAAAAGAAAGAATGGGTTGAATAGTCTGTAGCTTTTAGAGAAGCAGAAGTATGGGTGAAACAAAAATATGCAGACAAGATACACATCACCCTCATGCATTGTACGTATGAATTAATTCCCACTGCAATTTACTCACAAGGGAAGAAAATTGTCAGCATCCTAAATGAATACACGGAAGAAAAGGATAATTTGGATCAGATGGTAAATAGATGGAAGGGTAAGAAAGAAGAATTAAAGTTCTTCCACACCACTTGTAAAAAGGAGAACAATATTGACATTTTTTTAACTGGCACTCATAAATGTGTAAAATTGCTCATGGACATGGATATAAGAAGGAGCATTGTCATAAGAAAGGTAATGGCATTAAGAAGAGAATATTCAAAGGACCAATATGAAATATTCCCAAATCATTTTAATAAGAATGAAGATATTAAAGATGAAGCATTGTGGCATCAAAAAATGAATGAAGCATTGGTGGTTAGAGCAAATAGCTATTTGTTCAAACAGTTGAGATAGTCGGAAAGGCTAGAGCATTTTTCGCATTTTGGTCACAATAAATTGAGAAGGCAAATAACACGTGGAAGGAGATTAACAGCAGAAAGGATGAGGTCCTTAACTTCAAATGGCTGAATGATGGGGTGTACACTTATTGGAAAGACAAGTACACAATAGTTGATCTAGGAGAAGGTGATGACATGCAAGTGGGTGATGAAGCCCAAAAGGTTGGTTGATAGAGTTAAAAGTGAAGATCCTACATCACCAACATCAAAGAAAATAGACTCTAGATGGCTCATGTAGAACAACTTTGAAGCAGTTGCAAGTACCAAGCGGTCAAAAGACAAAAATTTGTCAAATATCTATTGTAATAAGAGTGGTTATCACTCCATTAGCTATTTGGTCTTTTAAGTGAGTCATTGATTTTTTCCTTATTCCAAATGATTTGAAGCTTGTTGCAATCCTCTTCTATAAAAGGATTTCCAAGATCATTGGAAGGGGCTGGAAAATTTGTATTGTAAACCATTTGTAAATTTTTGAGTGATGAGGGGAAAGCTAGTATAATTTGTACTAGATAGTGTAAGAAGTTAGATATAGAAGGTTGAGAGATCTTTTGCAGGTTATTGAAGAGGTTATCTCTAAGTAATTATTTTATATTGAAATAAGAATTTCTAAATTTAATACAAAGATCCAGATTCCAATCTCTCTTGTGTTATGTGTTATATGAGTTATGAATTTTTTGATTCATTAGCATAGTTTTGTCTGTGTTTATGTACTTACTTGAGAGTTCTGATCTAGGATAAGATTAAATTAGGCTTTAATTTATGCATAGATTCATCTAACACATGATAGGATTCTATTAGTAGTAGGGTTTTGGGATGGTTGTATTATTATTTGAAATCTTTGGTGAACGTTAATTATAGTATACTGTATATGAATCATAATATAGCCCAATGGATAAAGCACTGATCTGAAGCTGATAAGTTTTGTTTTATTGCATATCTAGTTGCACATTGACTATTTTTTCCTATAATAAAACATTTAAAATCCATTAAGTCTACATTTGTGTAAGTTTGTTTCAATTTCTATCTCATGCTCCATTTCAAGATTGATGTTCAATGGATAATCAGCCAATTATCTAGTATCTCCCGATCATGTTGAGTCATTGTGAGATTACTGCTTGATAGTACCAAATTGGATATATCAATAGATATAATAGGGTATCCCCCCTTGGTGTAGAAAGACCTAAAGAGTAGAAGTATTAAGAGAGTGCTTTTTAGTTGGTCCTTTCCTTTCCTGAACAAATATTTGGAGATGGCTCCTCTATAAAATAGTCATAAAGAGAAGAGGTTGTTGTTGTTTCTATTACAACATAAAAAGAAACCAACACAAATGAATGACAAAATCTACATAGAGGAAAGAATTGAATAATTATGCAAAGAAAGAAGTTCTAAAGAAGAAGATGTAGCCATTGAAGACCTACTTGCAAAGAATCTCAATTTACATGAAGAAGTGAGAAAGTTGAAAAGAGAAAAAGAAATTCATTTAGTCAGAATATATTAAGTCATGGAATAAAAGAATCAAGTATAGAATGACAGAGAAATGGCACAAGTAGATAAAATATTTCTAAGTACAAGATTAGAAGAAAAAGAAAAGCAAATTAATCATTTGTCACTTCAACAAGTAGATATGATAAATCAACTCAATAATGCAAATCAAGAGTTATCAATCTGAGGACAAAAAATGAAAGACTGCAGAATGATCTCAATACTGAAAAGCAAACTAGTGAGAGTATGATGAATTCACAGGTAAGCATGGATTAGTTGATAGAGAAAACTCAACTCAGACATCATGGACAGACTAAAATAGGTTATACTAAACAAAGTGAATCCTCACAGCAAGGAACTCAAAAGAACAAAAAACCTACTTGTAATCATTGTGGCAAGTTTGGGCACACATAAAATAAGTGTTGGAGAAATGTAAAGTCAAATTTTAATGGTAAATGCTACAGATGCAACAAACATGGACATAGGGAAAGTGAATGTACTGAGAAACCTAATTTTAAAGGAAAATGTTTCATTTGTAACAAACAAGGTCACAAATCTTCCAAGTGCAGAACTAAGAAATGTAACCCTGTTGAATAAATAGCTAAAGCAATTTTTGGTTGGGATTACAACACATGGAGAAGATGTCGTCACTATGGTGAATATGGGCATATTGGTGCAAATTGTGCAAAGACTCACCTCAGAAAAATGAATCCTACTAAGAGATGTTATGTGTGTAAACAACTCGGTCACCTAAGCAAGAATTGCATGAACATAGAAAAAGTAGATACTAGTTTAGAGAAAGGGAAAGCAAAAGTTTCTGAAATCAAAACTCAAATTTGTCAGTAGTGGGTAAGGAAATCTTCTAAAAATTCAGATCAAAATAATGAAGGATCGAATGGCACCCAAAGTAGTGGGTTGGGTGGATCTACCATCTCTGAATATGGATGCAAGGAGACAACTAGAACTATGCATACAAGTCATCCTGTATCAGTTTCAAACATGCTAGAAAGTCCCAATCAGCATATTGATTCACTAGGACAAATTATAGTTTTAACCGAGTCGAGATCTGAGTTACATCCAAGTTACACAGGCTTAACCGAGTTAAGTTGGGTTGTATGGTTTTGAGGATGCAAAAGTTAGTTTTCATCGAGCTTCATTCTGAGCTATGCCAGCTACCATGTACAAAGATTTTAATGAAAACTCAACGGTAAAATACCTTATAAAAGATGAATTGGAAAGGTTATTTTTTACAAAGTTTTCAGTTTGTAGAGAAATTCAGAGCCTTAAGAAATTCAGAGCGAATTTGTGTTTGAAATATTTAAGTTGTAAAGTTTTATCAAACCTCTGAGCATTATGGCATCTACATCCAGAAGCAAGGTAAAGAAAGGATCTGAGATGTTGGTGAGGAATGTTTTCTATGAACCTCCAAAGTTTAAGATTCATTGAGAAATTATAGAGGAGATTGATCTGATGGGATTTCATTCCTTAATTCCTCTAAAGGTAATATTGATCAATGATATCGAAGCCTTCTATCATTGGACCAACCAATAGATGGGTACATTGGAAATGAATAAAGCATATGAGAAACTCTGTGAAGCTGGGAATTAGAAGCCAGAACATAAACACCTTGAAGTTAAGGGTTTAACGCATATCATGCATATGCCATAGAATGTTCAAATTAATTGGATTAGGTTTTCTCTGAGCCATGTTCACGACATGAATCTATGGCTAGAGAAACTAGTAAAGATCACCAAGACAATGGTACATAGTATTATAGGGTATCCTATGCTTGACAAGTCAAAAGCTACCAAAACCCCACCTCAGAATGACCTAACTAAGAAGACTCTTACCAAGTGGGATGAAAGAGGCATGAGATTAAATGGAGTTACAGACATGGAATTGAAGTTTTGGATTCATGTAATTGTGCACAAAATACATAGCTCTAGCTAACCAAACAACGTACCATGTGAGGCTGTGGACTTGGCATACAAAGTGGTCAAGAACAACCTTTTATTTGACCTTGCCGAGTTGCAACTCCTCCAATTGAGCAAGAACATGGAAATAATTTAGGCATCAAAGATCAATCCATGTAAGTTTGGTTCACTTCTAGTCTGCATATTCTATTATATTTAGAATTTTTTCCCTAGTAAAGGTATAGTTGTTTGGAAGAAGGATAGACCCATAGTTTATTAGATAAATGATTTCATAGAAGAATTAGGAGACAATTTTGAAAGCATCATGGATGCATATTTTGAGGAGTTTAGACGGAAGATTCAAAATAGATATAGAATTCCTAAACAATTGGTAGAAGAATACAAAGATGATGTTTTCTTCCTAGTTCACTGTGATAAAGTATACATTCATGCAATCAACCCTAGGGTTGCATGGGTGAAACCTCTTGCATATGATTTTAACATAGATGAGACTAAAGACATCATTGAGGTTCATGTGAATGAGCTTGTTGACCCCAAAGCACCATACTTTGGAACCTATGAAGAAGCCAAGAGAATAATATCTTTGGAAATTAAGATTCCTAAGATCTTAAAAAGAGGAAAGAAGAGGTTAGAGAAGTTTGGAAAGAAGTATGGAAAGACTTTAGACTCTCCTTCTATCACTGAAAGAAAAGAAGATGAAATTAAGATAGAAGATGATTAACCTAAAAAGGAAGAGGAAGAGGAAGAGATAGAAGTAGAACCTCCAAAGAAAAATAAGAAGGTAGCCCCCAAGAAGAAAACAAAGACCTGTACCCCTGTCATCACTACAAGAAGATATAGAAGGAAACTTATATTTCCTAAGGAAGATGAAGAAGAAAATACAGTCATATTCAAGAAATCCCCACCAACCTTTGAGCAGAAAAATGAAGAACTAAAATGAGGTAATGGTATGAGTACTCTAAAATCATTGAAATATGCTTCGAGAACTAAGGATGAACAGAAGCAGATTGAGGAAGCAGTTGTAGACAAAATGACAAGATGGAGGTATGATCCATCTAGACTGAAGATTCATATGACTGTAGATCTATTCAGGGCAATATCTATTCCTTGGAGCAATGCAATCTGAATAGAAAAGGATATTAGAGAATAGAATTTGAGGTAGGTCATGCCTACTATGAAAAATAAAGAGGTAAAATAGGCCATGACCAAATATGAAAAAAATCACACTACAAGGTTCAAGACCTTTGATATATTGAACAAGAAAATAGAGGATGTTGTACAGTCCACAAAAAAGATATGGAAGATAGTATTTGAAATCAACGAAGAAGATAAGGCATAGATATCGAGTACAGACCCCAAGGTAAAGACTGATGATGTAGATTTACCTGAGGTGGAAACTATTGAAGAATCCAACATAGAATAGATTGTAGTAAAAGTGATGGCATCCTTTCCCCAATCACCAGTACAAAACATCCTATCTCCGAGAAATGATAAGACTACAAAATCTATATCTGGACAAGTAGAAACTGAGAATCAGGCTCCACCTACTACTAGGCTAGGCCTAATCGAGTCATAGAAGGTTAGTGTGAATGTTTCTATAGATGATACAGACCCTTCAGTTGGTGCAAAGAATGTCAATGACCTATTCCAACTGAATACTAAGGAAAAAAATAAGGAAGGAAAGGATAAGGATGATAGTAGAAAAGGTAAGGAAATTGTTCCTTCACCTAATCCCAAGGTCAAAGAAAAATGGAAAGAAATAGATACTGATGATATTAATCTTGAAAAATATATTTTGATTCTAAATTGGGATCTTTCCAATTTGACAGTAGAGAAGATGGATATACTAGGTGAGCTATGGAAGAAAAGAGCTACACAAACAAGCTTTGAGCAGAAAAGAAGAGAAATAGAGTGCTAGAGGACATAAAAGGTATATTCCTAGATGCACTAGAATTAGAAGTAAATGAGAATGATTCTATTATGGACCAAATTTTTGATATAATCACAAGTTCAATAAATATTTAAGTGGTCTAGAGAAACTATTGCAGAAGGTAGGAAGGAAGTTTGAAAACAAAGTTCTAGAGAATGTTGCAAGAAAAATTGCAATTGGCCAAGTAAAGCTAAGTAGTCTCATTAGCTCTCTAGAAACTATAGTTAATAATGTTGTTTCATTATTTGTAAATTTGAGTGATACTTCTAACTTTATCATGTAAATAAAGAAAAAGATAACAAAGATAGATACAGATTTGAAGGAAACTACAAATCAATCGGCACTTAACCCAAGCTCAATTTCAACACACTTTGTGAAGATCAAGTATCTAACTGATATTCAAGTAGAATTACTAAGGGAAGAAGAAAGAATAAGATAATCCCTTACGGCTATGAAGATCCAACTCCTTCCACACATGGATGTAATGTAGAAGCATATAGCTCATGCCAAGACACTCATACATGACAACAAATTTTAAGTTGCATAGCTTATGATGGAGTTGTCAGTAGAGATATAGATTGAATTGCACATCCTAAAGGTGTTGCAAGATAATTGGGAAAAAACCTTGTCTCAAATTTTGAAGGTACATAGTGATTTCCTATCCTACTTTTGTATTACCTTGTACATATATTTGGCATTTGTGTCAAAAAAAAGGGAGAAATATATATAGGAAAGAAATATATGAGGAAATACATGTATAAAAGAGAACAAAAGAAAAGATATATAATAGAAAAGTTACATAAACAATTTTGAAAAATAAAAAACAGAGTCAGCTGTAACCGAGTCATAGAGCTATTGTCAAAACCCGAGCAAGTACCCAAGGATATGGTAAGGGGGAATTTTGACTCAGAAGTTTGAGCATTTTTTGGACATGATAAGTGTTTTTGGTAACTAATGCAAAAGTGGGAGATTGATGACCTTATGGAAATACATGTTGTCAATTAATGCCAAAACACTTAGTAATCACAGTGTTGACCGAGCCGACAGTGCAACCTGAGCAGTTATAGTGTAACCCGAGCAGTGGCAGTGTTGACCAAGAAGATAGTGGTAATTAGTATTACCTGAGTGATCAATATGAACCAAGTGCATAGTGTAGCCCAAGTTCCAGAGTTTACTATGTTTCCCGAATGATAGCATATTGCCCGAGTGCCATTATATTGCCCAAGTGGATTACTAGACTCGAGTAACAGTTTTGGGCTGACTTTGCTTATATTGTTTGATAATAATTTATCTTATGGAAGCTGACTTACAAAAGTATTTGATTTGGATAAGGTATAAATATAAGGTATTTTGTTTATCCAAATGTGTGTGATAAGTTTGTATGCGAATATGAAGTGGCAAATTGATTAAGAGGCTACAACTGTATAGGGAACAACAAAGACTCATCCATCATAGTCAGGTGATTAGTTTTATATCATTGGATCTTATTTAGAAAATTAGAGTTGCATAGAAGATCATCTACTGGTTCATCCTAACAGGTGCATCAACAAAATCCTCTAACAAGGTGGACTTAACAGTCCTTTACAAATATCCTATCTGAGTTGCATACTTAATTGTATTGTACTAAATCCTTTAACAAGGTGGACCTAATAGTCCTTATTTCTCCTAATAGGGAAGGTCATCAGAATTGGTCAATTGTAAGCTTTAACAAGATAAATTTATACTATAGTAATAAATCTTGTGGGTACCATCCCCACCCTAGTTTTACTTTCTATTTGGAAGGTTTCTGGGTAACCAAATATTGTGTCAAGTGTTGTAGATGTTTATTACATTTATGTTTCATGCATGCAATCAGATTAGATAATATAATAAAGGATTAAAGAGATTAAGTTTTATTGGTTCCTGATTCACCCCCCCCCTCTGAGTCATCTCACCTACAATATATTTTCAATAGTTATGGCCTCATTCAGAACTGCTATTTGATCAAGGATTGGTGCATTTTGATCAATTTGTCTGGCATAAACTATTTGTAGTAGGATTTCCTTTGTAGTATCTAGGACATGTGAAATTTTTTGCTCCTTCTTGAGCTTGTCATGTATTTCCTTCCTTTTTCATAGTTCTCCATACTTTTTTAGTGACTCAGGATCTAGTGTTCTTGGATCACAGTCAGGTATGTCAATGATCTCAATAAGTGTTACTGGTGCTTTACTCTTCTTTGTCTTCTTCTTCTTCAAAATGTTGCTAGAAGTAGGGGAATGGAGGATTACAGAAGGATCCCTTTCTTTCTCTATTTCTTTTGGTGATTGTTTGGGAGGAGTGGTGCCTTTGGTATGTTTCTTAGTCTATACCTATTGGTTGGTAGTAGACGTCTCTACTTCAACCTTTTCCTGATCTGTAGCCTTGTCTGCCTCTTCAGTGTCCTTGGTAGGTGTATCACTCTATTTATCCTCTCCACTTGTATCTTTCTTCTCCTCATGTGTATCTTTATTCTCCCCATGTTTATCACCTGTTTCCTCAGGTATGTTTGCATCAGGCTCTAGTGATGTCTTCTATGATTCAGTAATTACATTGATAGCTTGTATCAAGTATGGAATTTTACTTGGTATAAGTGTCTGTGCTACATTAGTAGTGTCCTTTTCATTTGTCAACTTGGTAGCAGTGGTGACATCTTCATTTTCCTTGGCTTCATCAGTAGGATCACCTTGAGTGTCATCTTGTATGGTTATATCAGTTGTTTCCCCTAATGATTATAGTATCTGAGGAATTTCATCTATGGTCTTGCTTGCCTCTATGATCAAATCAATGGGAGTGACATCTTCAGTGTCATTTATGAAAATGGTCTTAGGGTTCAGTGTGGCCTCCTTCTCATCATTGTGAGTTGTCTTGGTTAGATCCAATACCTCCTTAGGTGGATTAAAGATTTGTGTCCAAATATTATTGCTTTATGTATCAATCTCTTCTAACATGTCTTGCATGACCTTGTATGCTCTTGTCTTTTCTAAAAATTTCTTTGCATGTTCCTTCATTTTTTCATTAATTTCTTCAACTGTGGACTTAGGCATGAATTTAAAAAGGATCTTTCTCTTAGTTATTTCTCCATGTGTAGTGCATAATTCCACCTTGCTGATATTTGATCTTGCAACTCCTGTAGAATCTTGTTGTTGAATTATATGGGCACATACGTGTAAGAAATCATTGCCTTAATTATGGCTTCCTCTATCTTGTACTAATCCTTGATAGAGAGTGTAGTCCATTGTCTAATCTTATGATGTCATATGTTGCCTGTATTGATGATTGAATCTGCAATTTCATCAATTGTCTTCGGTATTTTGGCCTTCTCTTCTTGGATTCTTTGTTCTCTTTCTACTTCTGCATTATCATACTTATCTTCTTTTCCTCTTATGTATTTCCTCCATTGTCTCGGTGCTTATTTCTAGGTGGAGGCTTTTCTTTTCATATAAGTTTTCATAGTTCCTTTCTTTAAGGGTGGTGAGTCTACCTCTTTTTTTGTCATGCTCCTTGTTCTTGATGCAGTTGTCTCTTCAGTAACATTTTTTTTCTTGACATGTGGTGCATCTGATTCTATAGACTCTGAATCACTTATCTCTTTAGCTTCACCAATGGGTGACTAATCCTTAGTGATATCTATTGATTTATCTAAGTCTTCATCATTTATTGGCAGTTTCTTTTGAAGAGTATTCATTATTTTTGTCTTCTTCATATCTATCATCTTTACTACTAAACCAGTCTTGATTCTAGACTTGGTTTCCTCATATGTTCCAAATATTTTCAAGGTTTTATCCACTGGCTCATTTAGTAGGGTTTCAATAGCTATTGTAGCTTGATCAATGTCAATTTCATATTCTAGTGGTGGTAACCATGTAGCTCTTGGTTATGCAGGTTTGATGAGTGTTGAGTCAGTTTCAACTACAAAACATATCTCATCTTTGTATTTTTCCACTAGTTTAGCAGGGATTCTTATCCTCTTCTCCATCCTAGTCTTGAATGTGGAAAAGTACCCATCCATTAAAGGTATGAAATTGTCTCCTAGTGACTTAATGAAATCACTAATTTGTGCAGTGATTGGTCATTTTGTGTCCCAAGTGACATTACCGACTAAAGGAAATAAGTTCTATAAATAGAAGAATGTGCAAATAAGGAGGGAACCTAACTTACATGTGCTAGATCTGGCTGATCTAATTTTTTTCATATTCTCCTCCAGTTGCTTTAGTAGTAGCTCAAATAACTCTAGTTACAGTCCCTTCTTCAAAATTTTATATGTAGTGTAATTGCTCCACATGCTAGGTTGTTCATTCTGCTAGCTTGGAATATCTTGTATCCAAGTACACATGCACCAAATTTGATCTCAAGGATGGTGATAATATTGAGTTTCAACCTGTTGTTGTCCCATTCGGCTCCTATTAACTTTTCAATCTCACGGTATGAAGGATTCTTTAGGGCTTTTGCCTTCTCAGTGATCGGATAACCAGTCACTGCATGAATCACATCTTTTATGATTAGTTTGGTTTCATCTAGCCACATTTTCCCATCATGTACTTAAATGAGTACTATCCGTATCCACCTAGTTTTGATCTCTTTTAGGAATAGTAAGGAATTTGTTAACCCTTTCACTTCTATGTGCTTATATTCATCTCGTAGGTTTTCATCCTTACATAGCTTCTAGTAAGCTTCCTAAATCTCAAGTTCCCTAATCTCTACAACCTTGCAGTGAATATATGCACATATATCTTCAACCACCAAAACCCTTGTTGGGATACTCAAGAATTCTCCCTTCTCGTCAGGTTGTGAAGCAACCTCAGGAAACAACTTATAGTTTGGTTCTTCACAGGTTGAGTTCTTGATGAGAGAAACCTTCTTATCTTTTGTCATTTTGATTTTCATGGTTTGGGAAGTGGATGCCATTGTTTGTAAAAATTAGGACTTCTTTGCAAATGAACTCTGAGCTTGGTAAGTATTGGTACTTACTAGATGGTCGCAGTGAGTGCTCAAAATCTATTGAAGTGCTTTGGAATCATTGTTAATTGCTTTGCAATATGTCACTTCTTAGTCTCTCTTTTTTTCTCTTCTCTTTCTTCATAAACGTTGGGTGAATGAATTAGATTTCCTCAGCCCTTTTATAGACAATGTGCCCTAAGTGATGCATTGAATTCTTCAGCTACTTCTTGGTCAAAAAAAAAGATGCTTGGTCAACACACAAAAGACTTCAGTTCGGTGAGTATTCAATACTCAGTACAAGGTGTCAACGCGGTTGTCTCCCATATGTTTACCAATGATGCTCGGTGTGTATTTTCAACTTGGTTGTCTTTCATATGTTTATGGATGTGCACTTTATGCTTAGTTTACATTAACCGATGAAACTTGATTCACATAATCATAACAAATAATACCATAGTCCATCTTTATTTATGCTAATTTGGCATATTATTAATGAATATAGGAACTGATGTAAAATATAGCTTTGTAGAGTGAAGTTCCATGCTTACTTGTATTGCTTAGGTTGGGGTGGTGGAATTACCTAATCCATTTGATAAGGTGTCACCAACTATATTTCTTGGTCTAACATTGTCATTATTTGAAGCTCTCCTCCACATTTGATTGTGTCACTCGGTCTCTGTAGTCCTTGCTTAGGTGACTAACCTTATGATAGTATAAGCATGCCATTCCCTAGTTAGTCTAGTTCCTAGATCTTTGTATCCATTTCCTCATACAGTTTGCAGGTATATGTCCATATCTACCACATGCTATGAAATTTACCCATGTGTTTTCATCCCAAACATATGAGTTATCGACTCTTCTCAGTTTATAAGAATTTTCTTTCTCTTTAGGTTTCCATACTTTCTTTTTATTTTTCATGCATTCATGAGATGTGTAGACATTTAGGATTCCTTCTTTGGTTTGTTCACCTTAGATCTGTATTCATGTGCTTTGTGTCCATGCTTGTTATAGTTATAACAATAACCTATGAATGTAGAAGTAGATTTAGAAATACCTTTAGCCTTGCTCTTGCATATATTTGATGTGTGGTCTCATTTTCCACAGTGATTACATGAACACTTCTTTTCTCTTGGATTTGTGTGGAAATCTCTTTAATCAGCTTGGTTTGATGATTCTCCATACTCGATATACCCTAAACCGGTATTGTTGTTGATTCTTCTTTGTCCATTCAGAAATTCATTCATTCTTTTTGTGTTGTCTTCAGCTTTCCTTATCATATCATTATGTTGTTACTAAAACTTTGTTTCATGCTTTAGTTTCTCAATTTCTTCTCTTAGTTCACCAATAACTTCCAATTTTTGATTAAGTTTGATGTTTACTCAGTTGACCTCATGACTCATAAGAACTATTTGATTGGTGATTTTGATATGATGTTCAGTAATTCTATCTCAAACTCTTTCTCTTGCAACTTCTCAGTAATCTTTCTCCTGTCATCAATAGCTAAAGTTATTTCTTTTTTAGCTTGTCTAGCATTATTCATAACATCAATCATTCTTACCATCTGTATCTCTTAACTGATCTACAATACCTTTAACTGTTCAGTCTGATATTGATTGATTTCATTTAGACTTGTAATGCTTCCTTTAGATGTGTCAAATGTATTACCAGATGTAGATCCTAATGGATCAAATAAATCAGGCATCTCTTCTTCATGATAGTCAGTTTCATTGTAGAAAGATGCCATGAATTTTCTTTCAGACAATAACTCTTTCATCTTATTTCTTTCTTCTTTGTATTTATCAAAGAAAATCTATATCTCCAACTTTTGATTCTCAATATTTTTGTTAATATTATACCTTTACATTGTGTGATCTTTTCTCTTAAGTGATTTAAATTTTTCCAAATAAGAGATCTAGCTCTGATACCAATTTTCGTAATAATGGAAGGGTGTGTACTGCGAGGGGAGGGGTGAATCAGTACTCTTAAAAATTTTACCAAGTAACCTTAGTAACCATAGATTACATTACTGACCATTGATGCTCTTGTACCTCATGTATGTAATATCACAACATAAATGTAAGTGCATGTAAACTAACATAGAAACATTCATGAAATTAATTTACACTTGACACAAGAGTTGATAACACAGAAAGCCCCTATTAGACGGTAAAAGTTGTGGTGGGGATGAAACCCACAAAGATTCACTATCTGCTGAATGGAATGTGCCAGTTAAGGCTACAAGTTGTGATAACTTCTCGTGATCTTACCCTATTAGGAGTAACATGTTAGACTTGTTAAGTCTACTCAGTTAAGATATTTTAACAACACAATGTATGTGTGCACTCGGTTAAGAGATTTACAATAATACTATTAAGTCCACCTTCTTGAAGGATTTCTTCTATTTGCTACAATTGTTAGAGAGTAGAAAAAAATAATTATGACCTGATAGATTTCAATCTTGAATTGCTGAATATAGATCCATTAAGTTCACAAAATTATATATCACCTATTGTGATGGATAATACTTATGTTTTTCTCGGTAGCCTTGAATCTAGTTCTTCATAACTGAATTTTTCTTTATGTGTTCTTCTGCATGAATTTTTTTTTATGATCCATAGATGTCCTTGTGTGGCTACTATCATCATGTCTTGATTGATTACTACATCTATTTATACAAGATTATGACCTAATTAGGTTTCATCCTTTTCTTGATAACTCTAATGATCAAAGGTTTACAACTTGACCTTGATCTCCTAGTTTGCATGTATACAACCAGTCAAATTGATTAAATCCATTACTTATTCTTTACTTGATCCTCAAGAAATGGTTTTATAGCTAAGAATAAAGTTATTTTTAAGACTAAAGTGCTTTAGATGAAGTATAGTTCAGATCCGCTTTTCTCAAGAATAAAACTATCTCTTGGTAGACTAGTGCTTGGTATACTTTGTAATCATTTTATGCTCGTATTACACTGTGAACTATCTTCCTTTGTTTACACTATGAACTACTATGCTCGGTTTACACTATAAACTGTTGTCCCTTGGGTTACTCTATAAACTATCTATTGGTGATCATGTGACTGATGGTCCAAAACTGATTCCCTGTATACTAATGACAACTTCTAATCCTTTAAGGATTGTTAGAAAGCCCATAGCACATTGTTTTGTCAAGACAATAATTTTATTTTAGACAAGGAAGGGAACACTTGAAACTAGATGGAACATTCTTATATGGGGTACCCTATACTTTATCTGATAAAAACAACAAAATGTCAACAAATCAATATCCAAATAAATACAAAATATAGACACAAAATCAGTATGGCTTCTTACTTGTTGAGTCGAGTTGGTCTTATTATGTCTTGATTTTCACAATTCATGTTCCTATTCATCTCCATAATTACACCTAAGTGATTAGAGAGGTCATGATGGTTCATTACTTATCTTTTCTTGTCTCTTGTCTATGGGATGTTGACTGATAAATCTTAAAAGAGCATATTGGGTGTCTGTAGTAAGAGCCTTCACAACCACATATGGTATCTAATTATAGGGCTTGCAATAGATAAATTAGTTGTGATAGGCCGTATATACCTTTCCTCTTAATACCCAACCTAGATTTATTAGCCCACATTCATTGTCTATTCAAAGTGATTGTTAGAATGCAAAAGGATAGTCGTGCCTAGATCTTTAATATCTAGGTATGATGATATTCAATTTTGGTATAATAAAAGTCGCTCAATGATGAAAGATATTTCTCAATTTAGTTGAAGTTCAAATGTGTTTATTAAAATTGGAAGCTCTTTGTTTACTATAACCTAAGGGTTTCAATCAAGGATTCATCCTCATTCTCTACCCTCTTAAATTTATATCAATCAATTCTTACATTCTATTGGGAAGTCTTATATAGGGCATTTCTTCCCTAAAACCAGACTTTATCGCTAGTCTTATACAAGATGGGTCCTTCTTGAAAGACAATATGATTCTTATCAATAATAACTATGACCAATGAGGATCAAACAATCATCATAACCTACTAATATTCTCCACTTCTTTCTAAGTATTATTTTCTTGCATCATTTCATCTAGCATTCATCATCTTCTTTCAAGAGATTAGTCATGCCTTTCTTGCATAAATGATCTCTCGAGGGGGAATCATTTACCTTGTTGTCACCTTTTTCCCACTACAGAATACTGGGGCATTATTTTAATCAAATTATTCTTTGAAACAGTGCCTAAAATGTATTGTATCAAAGATGGGCAAAGTGTAGACACCTAAAAAATGGCATATTTCTCTAATGCAATGCCATTGCTAATATTCCTCTTTAATTCATTTAATAATCTGTATTATTTAATAAATGTGTCTTTCTACCATATTCTAAGATAAAAATCATCATTTCTCTTTAATTTCATTATTAAGTAGTTTTAATTAATTACTTTAATTATCCAACGTCTAATCAATATTTCATCACCTATTCATCTAAAAAATAATCAAATAATTAAACAATATTTAATTATTCCCTATCTCCTTATAATTAATTAAATAATTAAATTAAATTTATGTCCCCCTTCTACACTAATTACTACATTTATATAATAATTAAATCAAATTCTATCTCATGATTAAATAAATGATGTCTATTTAATTAAACTAATTATTCCCCTCATGATTAAATAAAATATATTTATTTAATTATACTAATAATTCCTCTCTCATGATTAAATAAATTATATTTATTTAATCAAACTAATAATTCCTCTCATAAATAAATAAGCAATTATTTATTTATAAAATATCCCCACATGTGCAAATAAATAATCTATTATTTATTTAAATCATAATAATCCTCGTAAATTCCTAACCCACACTCACTTTGAATTAGCTTCTCAATCACAATTAATTCCTCCATAATTCTCTCATAACTATTCAATCCACTTTGTTAATTCCTACCCTAGCAATCAGTTAAGTCTCCAGTCAATTATGTCTTCTAATCGATCCAATTAGTTAACTCATCCATACCACTTGTTAAGTCACCAGTCTATTCAAGTAAACTCTCCAATCTATTTTTTGATAGGTCAAACAATCCCCCAATCATGGTAGTCAAGCAGAGTTGAACTCCTACTCACTTTGAGTTCAACTTCTCTATCACAGCTAATCAGTCCTTCAATCATGGATTCTTGGTTGAAACCCATAAAATATTATAAACAAAGAGCTAAACCTTTGGTTTTGGTAATCACAATTTCTTTGAATTCTTATGCTAGCATAAAATAGAGCACTCATTTCTGAGAGCCCACATTGCATAAAGAAGGAGAACAATAAGGAAGGACTGCATGGTTTGCATATTCTTTTTTTTTTAATAAATGATTTTATATTATTAATTCTTTATGCTTTCTATTTATCTTTCTTTCTTTCTCGATATTGGGAATACTAATTGCTTTAACAATCTCTTTGTGGTTGAGATTTTAGTGTTATTGCATGATTCTATTATATCTGATTACAATATGTCTTCATCACATCTTACATCAAACTTTCTAATGTTTTCATCTTTCTTGATATAACATTTACTACCAAAGATCATAAAGTGTTTCATAGTAGGAACATTTCCACACCAAATTTCATAGAAAGTCATGCATGTGTCTCCTTTTAATTGTACTCAATTGAGAGTGTATATTGCAGTGCTTGTTGCATCTTTCCAAAATATCTACAAATAATTTCCTTCTATCATCATGGTTCTTTGAGTATCAATAATTGATTTGTTCTTTCTTTCAACGACTCTATTTTTTTGTTCTATATATGGATCTGAGAAATAACCCTTGATTCCATATTTTTCACAAAAAGAGTTGAACTCATTTGATGTGAATTCACCACCTTTTTCTGATCTTAGACACTTCACCCTTTAACACAATTAGGGATAGTAGTTGGGGCCAAAGGCACTCCCAAACACCAAATCTACTTACATAATCACAACTCGGAAGCTCAAACACAAAGAAGGAGAGAAGTAATACATAAAACTTATATTATTTCAACAAACTTCATACATGCCAGGCTATAAGGCCTTCCCAGTTATGACCAAATACATTCAAATATATTACAGAATAGTCCTCATACATGTGAGATCCACAATCTCTCTATTTATTCTACTATCAAAATTCTACCAACAATACCCCCTAAACCTATGAACAAAAAATTACATTTATACAAGAGGCTACCAAAAAGGTTGGCCCAAAAGATCCTAAAGATCCAACATAGGAGAGAGAAATGACCCATATTTAGGTCCACACATTTCCCAATGAGAGATCCCAAATTAATACCATGACCAAAATTAAATGCACATGTTGGTCTAAATATCCAACAAAATAAAACACACTTGGTGAGACAGGAAACAGGAAACTATTGAGCCACCAAGACCATTTGGTAAAACCAAGCTAAGAATAGTAACCAAGTCTAATGGTGACCTGTGCCTTCAATCGAGAACTCCAGAATAGTTACCGAGTGTAAGACCAGAAAAAGGTAGAAAATGCATATCTAGGTAAGCACAAAACCCTAAACAATATGTAAACCCATATAATCTAACATTAGAGCCATTGAAATGGGAATTCAAAACATATGCAAGTAAACATAAAACCCCCTTCAAATGATGCTCAAATGTTGTCCTTTCTTCTCCATTGAACTGATTACTGTTTCTCTTTTCCTATGACAAAAATACACAAATATCTAAAGCCAAAGTGATGTCAAGAATACTAGGAGATAGTGGTTCAAACTTGGAGAGACAAAATGATTTGAATTTATAGAAATGAGAGAGAAATTGACTAAAATAGAAAGGAATGCACAAATTATTATGCTTAAATCAATGCATATTTGAGGGGAAATGGAAGAAGAAAATTAATAGGAAATTTGGAAGCATAATTAGGGGAGAAATGAATAGGGAAAGATGGAAGAGCTCATGGAGCTAATTAATAGGAGATGAAACATAATTAGAGGAGATGAAAAATTAGGTAGATTTATGAGGGATTTATTCAATTAAGAACTCAATAATCCTCATAAAAGAATAATTAGCATTTATGAGATTCTAAAATTACATAAATTGGAATTAGCCAATTAATTAATTAGAAATTAACTAATTGTGAAGACTTAGAATTAGAAATGAATAAATATAAATTATTCATAAAGGCTAGGGACAAATCTTAGGTCATTTATCCCAAGAAGACAAACTAGTGGATTAATGGTCAAATTGAAGGCATTAATGTGCAATTAAATTGATTTTGATAATAATGATAGGATTGTGATAGCTCCAAGGCATTGATGAACTTTGACAATGCGCTCGAATAATGATGTTTGAAAATGATTAAATAGCATCAATGAACTTTGATGATGCCATAGGATTGATATAAAAATAAGGATACATTGATGAACTTTGAAAATCTTTCCGAGATAATGATGATCTATAATAGCATTGATGAACTTGGACAATATTATTGAATTAATAATGGTAGGTTGATAACGATAACATTGATGAACTTGGGCAATGCTATCAACTGGACGATGAAAAGATACAAAGCATCCATGAACTTGGACAATGCCCCTAGAATGATGACAAGATTGAATAGATTTGGAAATGAGTTTAATTGATTTGACAAGTGATTTAATTAGTCATCAATGATCTTGGACAATGCCCTAGAATGATTGGAATAAGTCCAAAACTATTATGAAATGATTAGGAAGAGAAAAGGATGGATTTGAATTGATTTAGGATGATTTGATATGGTTTAGGATCGTTTAGGATCGAATAGGATTAGTTTAGGATGATTTAGGATCGATCATAATTGATTAGGAAATGATCATTTCAGCCAAGAGGATAGAAATATTAGTAAATAATTAAACAATTTTCAATATTCAATTATCAATGAAAGACACAATGTTGTCATATAATAAAGATCATATGTGCAACATAGAGGAATAATTAAATCGTAAAACAACATTTCAATTGTAATGCCAAAAATTTTAAAACACGTAGACTAGCAAACTCGAACAGTTTTTAAGCATTTACATTTTGCCCCTCTTTGATACAATGTGATTATGAGCGTTGTGTCAAATAATTTTGAAGAACATTGCATTGAAACATGCCCCCGTGAAAATGGGATACATAGGTTCCACCTTGAGAAATTAACCAAAAAATGCAAGTGATAAGTCAATTTGTCAACAATGAGGAGATGGAGCCAAAGCAACGAACAGATCAAAAATTGGAGGTCAAATGCAAAAGTTATGAGACTTAGAGTGCAAAAAGAATTGCGACCAACACAAAAGGAAAGGGTTTCATGTCCATCTAGGAAACCAAGATGTTGACGGGACTTTGTGACCAGTTTCATCAACATATGTAAGTTGTCACTGGGTACTGGGGTACTGGCCAACTTTGTCTGTAAAGGTTATCCGGGGAATAAATTCTCTGGGCCTTCAAGAACTTGAGTGTTGGGTCTCAATAGTGCGGGAGCTAAGTTGGGTGTGTGACTATTTTGTTTGGGGCGATAGCTAGTTTTTCTTTCCTCGTCTTCTCCAGGGATTTTTTTAGGTCGGGGTTTCCTGCAAGAATTTAGATTATCAAAAAAACTTCAAAAGATATGCCAGGGTTAGAGTGTATCCATTCTACTTATATTTATCCAAATACATCTAAAACATCAACCATGCTCTAAAAAACTATACTAAATACTAAACATATATAGAACTAGTGATTCATACATGTTCAATAGCAAGGGAAAAGAGGTCAGTAATCTACTTAAACATTAGAGCAAAGGACATTAGAAACATACAAAACAAAATATTATTAACTCAGAGATCAAGACACCAACAACATCATTGCCAGAATCCATCCTTCTTCATTAACAGTTTTCCAGCATCACTGGTGTGTACATCAACAACTCCAAGAGAGCATCTATCTACAAAGAATGACTAAGAACTACTGAGCATTGAGCTCTGCAACTACAAGAAATGAAATGTTGAATGCTAATTGTATGGACTGCAAAATCATCAATTTTTCTGACCCTTTAAATGAGGTTGGACTTGTTATTTATACACATACTTGCCCTAAAGTTAACCTAATCTAACTTTACACTCCAACAATAAAATACAATATCCGGTGGCTAGTACTACCTGCACCACTTTACAACTACCTCGAAAAGAGTAGAGGTCTGACATGTCAGAAGAATAAGACAAGAAGAGAGGTATGGAAGAATTAGCATCAAGAAGAGTGCTGGAGGGAGAAGAGAAGAAATCTGATCTCTCTAGAGTTTGAGGCTACATGCCTCATCAATGCAATATGTGGCTCACTGTCTTTGATGCACCAGGTAGTTAATTCTAGAGAAATGCCTTGGGAAGACCATTTGTCAGAACCATCCTCTGAGCTGATGTTCCTTGCTGGCGTCACCTAATTTCTAACACCCTTACTGATTGTTGGATAGCAATCGGTTGGCTCTGGGGAACCTGAACATGAGCAACCAAAAGAATACAAAACTATTGGATCTGGGACTCCAGGATCCGGGAGCTTACACTCAAAGAATGATGAATGTAAAAGAATGTACCTTGTAGGTGATAATCCCTAGAATCCAGAGAATTTTATTTCCCTTTACTGTTCTTAAATGCCTTCAAAACTTGGCTGATGTCATCTTCATCTATGTCCTTAATACTATTCCACCAGTCACGGACAACTTCAAACTTCTCCTCAACTTCTCTGACCCCATTCCAGAATTCATCTACTAATTTTATAGCATCATGAGCCCAGAGCATCATCTTAGATATTCTTGATAGCTTTCCTCCGTCGAAGTCCCCGACAGATTGATATAGGAACTTCATTAGCTCATCATACTTACTGAGGACATAGTCCTCCATGGTGCATCTTCCTGTGGTGAAGGGGTTGACTTGTGAAACCCTTACAAAAAATTCTTTAAATAGGCCCAAAGGATACCAGGCCGTAGTTACTTTCTCTCCTAGGGCCTTAACTAGTTTCTTGCATACCTTGATCTTGAGGCCAAGTCTATAGTACTAGGCCTGGAGATACTCAAATGATTCCTCCCCCAAAATTCCCATATCCATGACGGCATCTTCCCTAGATTTGATGACTTCATCTAGCCCGGTCTTCCATCCTTCATATTTATCTAAGTCTCCCTCCCATAGGATAGTGGAGACGTTCACCTGATTCAAGAGATTGTTGATCTGGTAAAGATCCAGGAGTGATACAACTAAAAATTGCCTTACAGTCATTATCTATTTGGTGACTCACCCGTCCATAGCCTGGGCCTTCTTCTTCATGTCCCTTAGAGTATCCATGTCACCCTATGCAAGCGGTAGTCCAGAGGTGGAAGCTTCTAGATGGATCTCAGCCAAGGGCTACATAAGTTCTGTCAGATGTCTAAGGATATTCTCATTCTTTTCTCTTTCCTCCTTCAACTTCTGGGCCTATTTATCATACCGGGCCTCTACTACCTAGGTTGCCTCTCGTAGTAGGTCTAATTCTCCCTACTTATCTCTCCTCCCCAGAGGCACTTCCTTGATCATATAATATTTATCCCTTATCACCACTGCATATGTATCTGGGGGAGGTGTTGAAATTCTAAAATTGTGCTTCCTTCTGAACCAGTCCGGAGGGTATGGACTGTCTGAGCCTTTTTAGGCTTCTTGGCCTCTGCATTTTGGGCCATGATTTTTTCTAGGGAGAGTGGAACACCTGATGTTGTCACCGGGGCCTTTCTCTTTCTGGATTCCACTAGCCATTGTGGTGGATGGGGTGTTTTTTTTGTCAAGGCCTAGGCGTTGGAACTCCCTTCAGAGTCTGGTGATGCATTCCCAGTATCTGCAATATCATCGGGCTCTTTCTCCTTTTCCTGTTCATGTTCCTTTTCCTTTTCTTTCTCTCTGGGGGCCTCAGTGTCTTCCACCCTATTGGTGTCCTCTTTTGTGATGTCTGAGATCTCCTCTCTATTAGTGTTGGAATCACCTATATCATCAGATATTTTCCTATCCTTCTCAGCATCGGGTGAATTAACATTCATATCCTCAGGGATTCTCCCCTCATCCTACTGTTGTTGTTATTCTTCAGTGTCATTCATCAGGATATCCTTCTCCGTTGGAAAATCCTCTAGAAGTGGTGGAGGTATCTAGAAAATTTTTAACATTTGGACCATTGTGATCACCTCACCAAATGTACTCTAGGGGGCTTGGTCACCCAGAGTAACCAAAGGCATCTAGAGCGTGATGATTGAGGGTACGGTTGATCCCGCGGGTCTCATTTCCCCAGTTGTCGGTTGCTCATATATTGTTTTCCTTGGTTCTTTCTTGGTCTCCTGGACTAGTGTTTCCTCTTGCTAGGGCTCCTTTTGTGTTTCTTCTCAGACTTCCTACTCTATGGCAACTTCTTTCTTTGGGGCGTCCCTTTCCGCACGGATCTCTTCCTTTTCCTGGATGAAAAATTCTTCCACCACCTGATCTATTTCCCCATGTAGGTTCATAAGCTCATCCATTCTGAAGATGTCATCAAATTAGTCATGAGGGGGAGAGACCTATGTTATATCATCTAGTTTGGAGGAATCCGAACTAACCTCTACTGGGGGAACATTAGGCATGCTGGGGCTTGTGTGTGTGCTTGGGGTAGGGTTTACCTTATGCTTCTTCTTTCTTTGTAATGGGGTCCTAGAATCTAGAATATCTATAGACTCTACCTCCACAAATGCCTTCTTTCTCATCAGTGATGCCAACAATGGTGATCTCAGCGGGTGAGCAGATGCTACTGGAGCTGTGAGGAGGCCGCGGTAAAGCTGGGAACTTATCTTCTAGCTCGTCAGCCTCGATGTCTATATCTATTCTTATATCTATGCCATCATGGGGACTAGGCCTTTGGGAGGCACTTGGGCTGAGGTACTTTCTTTCTCCTTCCCCTTGCTTTTGCTGGGTCTCATGGCTCTAGAGGTCAAAGTAGACCTCCACACAATTAGGTCTTTTCAGGTGCCCCTTGGACACACCTGCTCAAAATATTTATGGATGTTATCTATAATAGGGTGACATACCTCTTCAATTGTTAAGTTCTCTAGGGTTCCCCAATCCATCGGAGGGAGATCTAACTTATCGATCCCTTGTTCTTTGTACAATGGGTTCTCTAGAGGCCCATCATCTATAAAATCCTTTAGGAAACCCTAAAGGTTGAAAGCTTTCATCAAACCTTTTGACATCTGTGAATACTAGCAGGCCCGGAGATCAAAAATATCCTGGAAATCCACCCAGAAATCTTCAATGTCAACTCTATGTGGCGGGGACACCCGGGGAAGTGCCCTTGCTATCTTTCCCAGTGGATCAAAATTGCTTCTGGTATGGTGGAATTCTGCCAGTCCTAGACTCTTCAGTTCATTGTCAGCCTCCTTGGTCACCACAATACTACAAGAATAGTTCCCACAAACCATCAAAAATGGAATAGATACAACCTTTTTCAAGGCAAACAATGCATGGAGCTCCAGGATTTTCATGCAGAACTCCAAAAGAATGATTCTATCCCCGCAATATCTAGGGAGTAGGTAGGGTTTCCTAGAGAAGCCGGTCACCCAAATGTATATATGTTACTAGAATTAAATGAAGTAATTATTGTAAGTACTCACCAAGGTCATCGTGTCTTGTGAAAACCAGTACCTAGTGTCCCAAGTGAGCATCAAAATTTTGTGGTGGACGAATGCGTTGTTTATCCTACAAAAATTAGGGAAGCTATGTTCCCACTAGACCTGGGGATAATGATCCCATGGCACCAACTGGTCGAGCCCATTCCCAAGAACTCCCATTGTCTGCAAACCCTGAAAAGTAGGTCTTTATTGGGCCAGTGCCCATAGTACATAAGATTTCATGTAGAACTTTGAAGTTTGGAAGATGCTCTTTACCTGCGCGTCTACATGGTTGGTGATGATAGCTGCCCAATTGAAGGTCTGACTGTGAGTGGTGATGTAGTAGAGAAAGTAATACATCCATGCCAAAAATTCTTGGGCATGTGGCTCTCCAAAGAGCCTACATAGAAATATAATCCCCACCTAAATAAATTATTTAAAGTCCCCGTGGAGAATCTCCAACTTCATCTTTTTATAGTCCCTTCTAGGGGACTTCAACCCATGAGTGTTGAGATGTTGCCAGGAGAGAAGGGAAGCTTCCCTGAACTCCTTCAATGATGCAGACTAGGAGAGAACAATGGCTCCCTTGAATTGGTGGATGCCCAGCCCCAAAGCAAAAGTAGCCACATCTAGATTGACAATGGGCGCCAGATAGTGCAGTGGTCGAGGATCGGCGAGCAAAAAAACCTTGGTGGGGGTGTTGTAGGGCATCACCATCTGGAGTATCACCTCCAGTGCTTGCACCAAGTAGGGAAAACTTGCAGCTTTGATAGTTCCAGAGGTGGCCATGTATTTAACCATATCATCTCCAACGGTCCTTTGTTGGTATATGGCTTGGACCAAGCCCTAAATTTTAGCCCATAGTCCAGGCTCTCTCTCTATTATTTCTTGCAACTTGGAGCCCACCTTTTACCCCAAAAGAACACCCTCCCTCAGGTATTTGGAGGTTAGTGGTAGTTTGGTCAGCATCTTTTTGGCCTTATTTTTCATGGCCTCCCGAGTGGAGGTACTTTGGAACTCCGGACTATCAGGAGGAGTGATCACTTCAGACATTTTGATCAGACTATCTGCAACCTACAAGACTGGAGAACCATTAATACATAATATGATAAAAATAATATTTTAGGGACTCCGGGGAATTCACCACCATTTTGCACCTATCCAAAAGTATTAGCATGCATCAAAATCTTGGAATATCAAAGGTAGCAAGGATTGTATTTCGATCAACACCCGGGGACTCTGGGGTATTAGTTTAGGAGACAAAAATGGAATGAAGACTGATGCAAAGTGGGAAACTAGAAGCTTGGCAAAGGTCTCTCGATAGGGCAAGGTACCCTAGATTGTTGTCTTTGTGATGGTCACAAGGCTTCACACTTATCACAAGTGTGATAGGACTTGATTAAGATTCTCACAACCCCCAAAACCCCTAGGGTAACCTAATCACTAGGTTTATCAATCCTTCAATACCAACTATCTAGGTTGGTCTCACAAGCCAATGACCCTCAATCACAAGAATACCCCAAAAATGACATGTAGGACTAGGGGTGACCTATGCTTGTAGATTTGGTCTATTTAGGTCCCTAATTCTTAGTTCCAATGGTTCTTTCACTTAAAGACAATCCATACCCCATGGTTGCTTCACAAACCTAGGTTCTTGCTTGTAGCCTTTTTCAGAGGCCAAAGACTTGGACTTAAGACTTGGAACTTGGAATTGAACAGAAGACAGAATGGTGAGCCAAATTGCTCTACCAATTAGCCCTAATTAGTCCTCCAATTACACTACAAGTACCTTTTAGATACATCCAATGCCCAAAATGACTATTGGATCATGTGAGGGGATGCACAAATGTCTCCTCCTTTGACTTAGAGCCTCTGATCAATCCCAAGACAAAAGTTATGACTGTTGTCCTAGATCAGGATTGGTGCATACATGTGCATATACACCTAAGGCATCAATTATTTCCCACTTCCCTGCAACTTGAGAACCCTATCTTGCAAAATGTTAAATTCCATCATAAGAGAAATCTTTCCACCAAGGTTTATTAGTTTCCCATGGTGTAAAGTGAAGATACAAACAATTTTGTAAGAAACCCTCACTTAGGGCCTATAAGCCAGGTAGTAGAATTAAAAATTGGATAACTTACAACCTACAAATGATCAAAGCATGAGACCAAAACCAAAAGGAGGAAGATTCAAACCACTATCTCCCTATGTCAAATTTACATGCTTCCCTAGCCGTACCTATCCGTACATGATGACTATTTTTCCCAGAATGCAAGAAAATGGTTATATTTTATTGATTTAAAAATAAAAATTACATCTCTCACCTACCACCCACCTAAATGGGATATTTTAGGCACTCCCAATGGTTACAAAACAATTTTTAACCAGCTTGACCATTTGGGAGTTGATTATCAAAAAGTTGTTAATTTTGCTCAAAAGTTGCTTGACAACTTTTGAGCAACTTTTACATTTTATGCATTTTTGCAACTCTAGTGACCAAATTTGGTAAAGATGTTATTGAGATGATCCCTAGTGGATCCAAAAACTAAAAACTTGAAAAAAACTTAATTCTAGAGTTTGGGATCATAATTGACTTATAGTGACCCAAGGGCTTATATTGTGCCAATCTGGGTACTATGGTCTTACATGGAGAACCAATGACTAACCCTAGAGTGTTTATGTTTGTAAAGGCCTCTTAGGACCTTGAATGAACCCCTAGGGTCCATAGGAGTATGTGTTTTAGTTTGGGTGCTCCTGCACCATACTCCCC
Organism: Thuja plicata; assembly: GCA_018584345.1. Classification (NCBI taxonomy): domain Eukaryota; kingdom Viridiplantae; phylum Streptophyta; class Pinopsida; order Cupressales; family Cupressaceae; genus Thuja; species Thuja plicata. The sequence goes on along the minus strand of MU224313.1, from coordinate 1,040,139 downwards.
ATGAGATGAGAAGTCAAGTTCCCACTTGAGGATAGTTGAGCCACAATGGTGCCATGTTGTTTGATTTAGTCTTCAGACATCCAGGTAGAATCTATGGAAGGAAGAAATTTCCATTCAACCAAGTACTACATGTACTTGTTCTATCTTATCTTCTTCAAGACTTTGGTTTTCAAAATGGATTCCAATTCCACTAGCTTGCTTGGTGGGAGATTGGTGACATAGTCTTCATCATTCAAAATTGTTTGTTTTCCTTGTTCATTTGGTTGAGCTTTTGTACCCTTATAGGGAGTGAGATCTGCAACATTGAATATTGGAGAAATTTGCAAGGTGGGAGGAAGAGAGATCTCATATGCATTCTCACCCATTGTGTTAAGTATATTGCATGGTCCAACTTTTTTCATGTGAAGCTTGGAATATCTACCCTTAGGTAGTCTCTCTTTCCTCAAGAATGCCCATACCTTGTCTCCAACTTTGAAGTGGATTTCCCTTCTTTTGTTTGCATGTTCCTTGTATTTCAAAGTTGATCTTTTTAGTGTTTCTTTCACCTCATGTTGCACCTTTTTATAATTTCTATCAGTTCTTTTCCTTGAGCACTGATTTTGAAATCGGATGGAAGTTCTACTAGATCCAATGATCCTTTGGGGTGAAGGCCATATACTACTTGGAAGGGGGTCTTACCTATTGACCTGTTCATAGAATCATTGAAAGCAAGCTCTGCTTGGGGAAAGAGCACATCCCAACTCTAAGAATACTATTTGGTTAGGCATCTTTGGATATTGCCTAAGGATTTGTTTACTACCTCAGTTTGTCCATCTGTTTGTGGATGATAGGCAGAGCTGTAGGTTAGATTAGTGCCAAGTTTCTTGAAAAGTGTCCTCCAAAAGTGGCCTTGAAACTTCACATCCCTATCAGATACAATTGTCTGAGGTAAACCATCAATCCTAACTACCTCTTTAAAGAAAAGGTGGGCAATAAGAGAGGCATCATTTTTGCTTTTACAAGGTACAAAGTGGACCATTTTACTAAATCTATCCACTATTACAAAAACACTATCAAAACCTTGCTTTGTTCGAAGAAACCCCATGAAAAAATCTATGGAGATTGACTCCCATGGTCTAGAGGGAATTGGTAAAGGTTGATATAACCCTTGATTTTTTTACACACCTTTTGCTTCCTGATAGATGGTGCAAGTTTCAATGAACTTCTTGACATCATTGTTCATCCTTGGCCAAAAATAACTTCTTTTCACCATGTCTGTAGTCTTTTTGATGCCAAAGTGTCCTCCTAGTCCACCACATTGCTTCTCCCTTATTATATTTGTCCTCATGGAACATTTGGGGATGCATAGTTGGGCTCCTTTGAATAGGAGTCCATTCTGAATCAAATATTTAGAAAAATCTGTATGGTATCTTCCAACCATCTCTGTACAAACTTGAAAGATCTCTGCAAAATCAGGGTCATCATTGTATAGATGTTTAAGGGAATCAATTTCCACACTTTGGAGTTGGATCTCTTCAACTAGACCCACTCTTCTACTAAGTGCATCAGCAACTTGGTTTGCTACACCCTTCTTGTGTTTGATGTTGAAGGTGTAGGCCTGCAACTGTTCTACCCATTTGACATGTCTGACAGAGAGTTTCTCTTGTGAATTGAGAAAACTCAATGCATGATTATCAGTGTATACTACAAACTCTTTGGTAATTAGGTAGTGCCTCCATTTCTTGAAGGATTGGACCATGAAATAAAGTTCCAAGTCATAGGTTGATTACTTCCTTTTAGCCTCATTTAATGTCTTTGAGAACAAGGCCACTGGTTTACCTTCTTGGCTTAGGAATGCACCTATTGCCAAGTTACTTTCATCTATCTCAACTATGAAGACCTTGTTGAAATCAGGGAGAGTCAAGATAGGATACTGAGAGACTCTATTCTTCAAGTATTGAAATGCATCATTGGCTTCTTTTGTCCAAGCAAACTTGTTCTTTCTACCTCCTTTAATGGCGTCCAACATTGATGAACACACATGACTAAAGTTTTTAATAAACATCCTATAGAAGGTGGCCAATCCATGGAAGCTTCCTACATCACCTTGGTTCTTGGGTGGATGCCAATTAACTATGGCTGTAACCTTCTCTGGATCCATTTTGAGGGTCCCCTGTGAGATCACAAATCCAAGGAACACAAGTTCCTTCTTCATAAACATGCACTTTTCCAAGTTGATCACCAACTTGTGCTGATGAAGTCTTCTTAGGACCTATTCCACATGATTAAGATCCTCTTCTTTGCTATGACTAGATATCAGTATGTCATCAAGATAAATAACAAAAAAATTACCAATGAAATCAATAAATATCTCATTCATGAGCCTCATAAAAGTACTAGGGCCATTTCTTATCCAAACGGGCATTACTAAACATTCAAACAAACCTCTAGTGGTCTTGAATGTTGTTTTCCATTCGTCTCCTGGTTTGATTCTTGTCTGATGGAAGCCAGACTTCAAGTCTATCTTGGTGAAGTAGGAAGCACCTCCTAGTTGAGCCAATAGATCCTCAATTCTTGGCATGATGAATCTATATCTTATAGTGATCTTGTTTAGGGCTCTACTGTCAGTACACAACCCCCACTTTCCATCCTTTTTGGGTGCCAAAACTGATGGGACTACAAATGGACTAAGAATTTTTTGAATAAGTCCTTTTTCTAGCATTTCATTTACTTGTTTTACAATCTCTGCATGTTGTAATGGTGTCATTTTGTATGGGGCCTTGTAAGGCAGGGATGAACCAAGTATCAGGTCAATTTGGTGACTGATATCTCTCAAGGGAGGGAGGGTTGTGGGCAGGTCACTAACAATGACATCTTTATATTTTCTAATCAAATCCTTAGCTTCAATTGGTATAGGATCATCCTTATCATATCTAACATTACCCTTAGGTTTGGATATTAAGACATATGCTTCAGTTTCAAATTCTTTCAAAACTTTTAACATTTTTTTCTCCCCCATGGCTATGACAGTTGGTTCTTTCTTAGTCTTGTTATCTGGTAGGGGCTTCATGGTGAATGTTTTTCCATCCTTGGTGATAGAGTAGGTATTTTTCCTATATTGGTGTGTGGTATCAACATCATATTGCCAAGGTCTGCCTAAAATAATGAGGGAGGCATCCATCTCCACAACATCACAAAGAACCCTATCTTTAAAATCAGAGATTGAAAACTCTAACCATGCTTGTTTAGTGACTAAAGTTTTATGACCCTTTGTTAACCAAGATACATGGTAGGGAGAAGGATGAGGTTTCTTAGGGAGGTTTACCTTTTGTACCATTTCACAAGAAAAAGTATTTTTAGTTGAGCCAGAATCAATAAGTAATTAACATACCTTTCCATTGCATTTGATCTTTGTTCGGAAGAGATTCTTTCTTTGTGGGGGTTCTTGGCTTTGTGGCACTTGGAGGAAGACTTCCCTCATCATCAAAAATTGTCCTTCCTCTGGTTCTAAGTCTGTTTGATTTGAATTTTCTTCTTTCTTATCCTCTTGGATGAGTTGTTCTCTCCTTTCTCCATGATTGTTATTGTTCCTCTTTTCAAGGTGCTTGCCTGCATGATGTCCCAATTGGTTGCAATAGTAGCACCTCAATGATCCATTTCCTCTACCACTATTTTTTCTTCCCCTATTGAAGGGCCTTCTCCCTCTATAGTTACCTCTAGAGTTTGTATTAGTGTTCTCTTTGTCTCCTTCGTTAGGGACCCTACTGCCAACCCACTGTATTGTCCTCTATTCCAAGAGGATCCTCTCCTCCTGAAATTCTTCCCACTGTAATTAGTCTTTCCCTTTCCAAACTCCTACTTTCTCTTCCACTTTTTCTCTACCTTGAGTGCTATTTGATAGAACTTGTTCACTGAGGTAGGCTGAGTTCCTCTTGAATGGATACTTTAAGCCCATTCATATACCTTGCCAACTTTTCTTCTTCATCTTCTGCCACATTTGTCTTCATGCATAATTTTAGGAACTCCTCAGTGTATGAGCCCACATCCATGTCCTTTTTATTTAGAATTTTCTTCTTCTTATGGATTTGTACCCCATATTATTCAGGCACATAGGTCTCCTTGACTAGTGCAATCATCCTATTCCATGAAGAGATCATGTTCTTCCCATTCTTGACCCTCTCTGTTTGGATGAAGTTCCACCAAGTTAGGGCTGATCCCTTCAACTTGGATCTTTCTATTTTTACCCTCTTCTTCTCAGGGATGTCCTCACACTCACAAAAACTTGTTAGGGCCTCAATCCAATCTAAGGCCAAGTCTGCATTCATCTTCCCATTGAAAGTTGGCAAATCCAACTTTTCCTCCATGGTTCTTCTCCCCAAAGATTTCAAGGCATTTACGAAAGGTCTCTGGTCTGCAGGAATATTCACATCCTGATCAAGGTTGTCACTCTCTGACTCACTTCCTTCTTCACCACCAAAATTTTCTCCCTTGCCCCTCTCTACCTTGTTTTCCAACTCTTGGATTCTTCTTGTCAATGCTTCATTTTCTGCCCTTTGTTCTCTTACCATCTTTGCTAACTCAATGTTTGTGACCCTTGAAGGAATATCCTCATCCTCAGGAGCAGACGTAGCTCTAATACCACTTGATGAAAAGTGGGAAACTAGAAGCTTGGCAAAGGTTTCTCGATAGGGAAAGGTACCCTAGATTGTTGTCTTTGTGATGGTCACAAGGCTTCACACTTATCACAAGTATGATAGAAGTACTTGATTAAGGTTCTCACAACCCCAAAAAACCCAAGGGTAATCTAATCACTAGGCTTATCAATCTTTCAATACCAACTATCTAGGTTGGCCTCACAAGCCAATGACCCTCAATCACAAGAATACCCCCAAAATGACATGTAGGACCAGTGGTGACCTATGCTTGTATATTTGGTCTATTTAGGTCCCTACTTCTTAGTTCCAATGGTTATTTCACTTGAAGGGAACCCATACCCCATTGTTGCTTCACAAACCTAGGTTTTTGCTTGTAGCATTTTTTAGAGGGAATTTTGGTATCATCTGAGATTTCTCCACACAACCACATGAAATAATTAGGGTTTTAGATACCCATTATGGCCAAAGGCTTTTTACTTAAGCCTTGGAACTTTGAATTGAAAAGAAGTTAGAATGGTGAGCCAAATTAGTTTGTACTAATTAGCCCTAATTAGGCCTCCAATTACACTACAAGTAAATTTTAGATACATCCAATTCCAAAAATGACTATTGTATCATGTGAGGGAATGCACAAATGTCTCCTCCTCCAACTTAGATCCTCTGATCAATCCCAAGACAAAAGTTATGAATGTTGTCCTAAATCAGGATTGGTGCATACATGGGCATATACACCTAGGGCATCAATTCTTTCCCACTTCCCTGCAACTTGAGAACCCTATCTTGCAAAATGTTAAAGGTCTTCCTAAGATAAAGCTTTCCACCAAGGGTTATTAGTTTCACATGGTGGAAAGTGAAGATACAAACAATTTTGTAAGAAGCCCTCACTTAGGGCCTATAATCCAGGCAGTGGAATTAAAAATTGGATAACTTGCAACCTAAAAATGATCAAATCATGAGACCAAAACCAAAAGGAGGAAGATTCAAACCACTATCTCCCTATGTTAGATTTACATGCTTCCCTATCCATAGCTATCTGTACATGATGACTATTTTTCCCAGAATGCAAGAAAATGCTTATATTTTATTGATTTCAAAATAACAATTACATCTCTCACCTACCATCCACCTGAATGGGATATTGTAGGCACTCCCAATGGTTACAAAATAATTTTGAACCAACTTGACCATTTGGGAGTTGATTTTCAAAAAGTTGTTAAGTTTTCTCAAAAGTTGCTTGACAACTTTTGAGCAACTTTTACATTTTGTGCATTTTTGCAACTCTAGTGACCAAATTTGGTCAAGATGTTATTGAGATGATCCCTAGTGGATCCAAACACTAAAAAATTTAAAAAAACCTAATTGTAGGGTTTGGGATCATAATTGACTCATAGTGACCTAAGGGCTTATATTGTGCAAATCTTCGTACTATGGTCTTACATGGTGATCCAATGACTAACCCTAGTGTGTTTATGTTTGTAAAGGTCTCTTAGGACCTTGAATGAACCCCTAGGGTCATAGGAGCATGTGGTTTAGTTTTGGCAACTAGAAGCTTGGGGTTTTTGGGGTTATTTTTGATATCTCATTCATAAGCCTCATAAAAGTACTAGGGGCATTGCTTTTCCCAAAGGGCATTACTAACCATTCAAACAAACCTTCAGTGGTCTTAAATGTTGTTGTCCATTCATCTCCTAGTTTTATTCTAATCTGATGGTAGCCAGACTTCAAGTCTATATTGGTGAAGTAGCAAGCACCTCCTAGTTGATCCAATAGATCCTCAATTCTTGGCATGGGGAATCTATATCTTATAGTGATCTTATTTAGGGCCCTACTACCAGTACACAACCTCCACTTGCCATCCTTTTTGGGTGCCAAAAATTATGGGACGGCACATGGACTGAGACTTTTTTAAATGAGTCCTTTTTCTAGAAGTTCATTTACTTTTTTTGTTGTCTCTGCATGTTGTAATGGTGTCATCTTGTATGGGACCTTGTTAGGTAGGGATGAACTAGGTATCAGGTCAATTTGGTGACTAATATCTCTCAAGGGAGGGAGAGTTGTGGGCAGGTCACTAACAGTGACATCTTTATATTTTCTAAGAAAATCCTTATCTTCATTTGGTATAGCATCATCCTTATCAGATCTGACATTACCCTTAGGTTTGGATATTAAGACGCATGCTTGAGTTTTAGATACTTTCAAAACTTTTAACATTTTTTCTCTCCCATGGCTATGACAGTTGGTTCTTTCTTAGTCTTGTTATCTGGCAGGGACTTCATGGTGAATGATTTTCCATCCTTGGTGATAGAGTAGGTATTTTTCCTATAGTGGTGTGTGGCATCAACATCATATTTCCAAGGTCTGCCTAAAAGAATGTGGGAGGCATCCATCTCCACTCCATCACAAAGAACCCTGTCTTTAAAATTAGAGATTGAAAACTCTATACATGCTTGTTCAGTGACTAAAGTTTACCGACCCTTTGTTAACCAAAATACATTGTAGGGAGAAGGATGAGGTTTCTTAGCGAGTTTTAACTTTTGTACCATTTCACAAGAAACAATATTTTCAGTTGAGCCAGAATCAATAAGTAATTGGCATACCTTTCCATTGCATTTAATCTTTGTTTGGAAGAGATTCTTTCTTTGTGGGGGTTCTTCACTTTGTGGCACTTGGAGGAAGACTTGCCTCATCATCAAACATTGTCCTTCCCCTGGTTCTAATTTCATTTGATTTGAATTGTCTTCTTGCTTTTCCTCTTGGATAAGTTGTGCTCTCCTTTCTCCATGATTGTTATTGTTCCTCTTTTCAGGGCACTTGCCTACATGATGTCCCAATTGGTTGCAATAGTAGCACCTCAATGGTCCATTTCCTCTACCACTGTTTGTTCTTCCCCTATTGAAGGGCCTTCTCCCTCTATAGTTACCTCTAGAGTTTGTTTCAGTGTTATCTTTGTCTCCTTGGTCAGGGGTCCTTCTGCCATTACCACTGTATTGTCCTCTATTTCAAGAGGTTCCTCTTCCTCTAAAATTTTTCCCACTGTCATTAGTCTTTCCCTTTCCAAACTCCTACTTTCCCTTCCACTTTTCCTCTACCTTGAGTGCCATTTGATAGAAATTGTTCACTGAGGTAGGGCAATGTAGGCTGATTTCCTTATGAATGGATACTTTAATCCCATTCGTATACCTTGCCAAATTTTCTTTATCATCTTATACCACATTTGTCTTCATGCATCATTTTAGGAACTCCTCAGTGTATTAGCCCACATCCATGTCCTTTTTCTTTAGACTTTTCTTCTTCCCATGGAGTTGTACCCCATATTCTTCAGGCACATAGGTCTCCTTGACTAGTGCAATCATCCTATTCCATGAAGAGATCATGTTCTTCCCATTCTTCACCCTCTCTGTTTGCATGAAGTTCCACCAAGTTAGGGTTGCTCCCTTCAACTTGGATCTTGCTATTTTTAACCTCTGCTTCTCAGGGATGTCCTCACACTCAAAAAAAAAAATTTGGCCTCTATCCATTCTAAGGCCAAGTCTGCATTCATCTTCCCATTGAAAGTTGACAAATCCAACTTTTCCTCCATGGTTATTCTCCCCATAGATTTCAAGGCATCTATGAAAGGTCTCTGGTATGCAGGAATATTCACATTGTGATTAGGGTTGCCACTCTCTGACTCACTCCCTTCTTCACCACCATAAGTGTCTTCCTTGCACCTCTCTACCTTGTTTTCCAACTCTTGGATTCTTCTTTTCAATGCTGCATTTGATGCCCTTTCATCTCTTACCATCTTTGCTAACTCAATGTTTGTGACCCTTGAAGGAATATCGTCATCCTTGGGAGTAGACATAGGTCTAATAACACTTGATGCAAAGTGGGCAACTGGAAGCTTGGAAAAGGTCTTTCGATAGGGCAAGGTACCCTAGATTTTTGTCTTTGTGATGGTCATAAGGCTTCACACTTATCACAAGTGTGATAGAAGGACTTTATTAAGGTTCTCACAACCCCAAAAACCCCAAGGGTAACCTAATCACTAGGTTTATCAATCCTTCCATACCAACTATCTAGGTTGGTCTCACAAGCTAATGAGCATAAATCACAAGAATACCCCCAAAATGACATGTAGGACCAGGGGTGACCTATGCTTCTTCCTATGGAGTTGTACCCCATATTCTTCAAGCATATAGGTCTCCTTGACTAGTGCAATCATCCTATTCCATGAAGAGATCATGTTCTTCCCATTCTTCACCCTCTCTGTTTGGATGAAGTTCCACCAAGTTAGGGCTGCTCCCTTCAACTTGGATCTTTCTATTTTTACCCTCTTCTTCTCAAGGATGTCCTCACACTAAAAAAAACTTGTTAGGGCCTCTATCCAATCTAAGGCCAAGTCTGCATTCATCTTCCCATTGAAAGTTGGAAAATCCAAATTTTCCTTCATGGTTCTTCTCCCCATAGATTTCAAGGAATCTATGAAAGGTCTCTGGTCTGTAGGAATATTCACATCTTGATCAGGGGTGTCACTGTTTGACTCACTCCCTTCTTCACCACCAGAAGTGTCCCCCTTGCCCCTCTCTACCTTGTTTTCTAACTGCTACAGAGCACTCAAGCAATTCAGTGCAATTCAGTGCTTCAGTGTTTCAATCCAGGAATTTATTAAGCCTTCCATTGCATGAACATGGCACTATACTTCCTACTCATCTCCACTGATGGCTCATGATGGGGATCATAATATCTTAGGTTGTTAGGTTGATATAAGTCCATTTGTAAAGGCTTAAGGCTCATTGGTGATTCTATAAACCTTGAGTCCTTAAGACCTATGGGAAATTTTGATTAGAGTATTTAGGAATATAGTTAGAAATAGGTTATTATACCTTAAATAAGGTCCTAGGATAATCTAGAGTCCTTAGGATTTCATTCTATACAAGAATTGTCAAAACAACAAAAAGTTGCTAAGCAACTTTACAAAAATGCTTAAAAGTTGTAATTAGTGAGTTTCAACTGATTACAACTGAATCTCAGATAGTTGATCAGTGAAACACACTTATATAAGTGTCATACAACCTTCCCAAAAGAACAGGTTGTTGGATGTATCAAGTTTTATTCGAAATCAATAAAGTTCTCTTTTTTTTTCCTTGAAAATCACTGGTGTTTCAATTCTGCACATGCTGCATAGATTGGTATTGAGGGTTTAATGATTTGAGAGGATACTTTTTTGAGTTACCTATCGAATGCACTTGGTCTGAGGTGATTTGGAGATCTGTGGACAAAGTTAGAGCTGTTTCTCTCCTAATTACCAGGAAACCCTAGTTTCAGCAGGGTTTTGGGCAAATGGAGTTATA
>MU224313.1:990880-1005167 GCA_018584345.1 Thuja plicata | reverse complement strand
TGTGTGAGCAAACCTTGAGCCTCTCAAACCTTAAAGGCTAGAGTTGACTCTTGGATGGCTTGTCCTCTTGCCCTTGTGGCCTCTATGTGGCATCTATGTGGATGCCACATGTGATCCACCTCATCCAGGCCCTTCCCTTCCCTCCAAAATTATATAAATAGAGACTTCTCCAAGAGCAAATCAATCTCTCATTCATGCATTGTTATCATGCTAAAATAGTTTTAGAGTTTTTAGATCATTTTCATGCTTTCATGCTTTAGCTCATTATTTAGATATCACATGCTAGGATAATAATGGAATGAATCTTAGTTTCTTTTGGCATTGCATATCATCTTATTGTAGTTTGAATCTTCATCTTAGCATTGATCTCCATTCTCATTGCATTCAAATGGATAGCTTGAGACAAGCCTCTTCATGCTTGTTCTTGAGCCTTTCATTGTTTTAGCTTGCATTTTCAATCAAATGGTGGGATTTAGTATTGTGTTGAGAGAGCACACCCACATTTATCTCTAAGAGCACATCAATAAGGCATTGGGTGCCCTTGTTCAAGCTCATCGGAGGTTGTGGTTTAAACACTTGCTTTTGGGATCTCATTTGAATATGCTAACCCTTCTTTCAATCTTATTATTTTAATGACTAATCCTAATGTTTGCATGTTCTAGTGTTGTTCCTTGCAGGTAGGTTTTTATCACATACAGGTCCAACACTGCCCTGAGTGGTGTTTTGGTTCAGAGGAGGACCTCTAGTGTTTACATTGTTATCTAATTATTGTTGGTCGGGCTGAGGCTTGTTGTTATATTTTCTACCTCCAGCATTGGTATTTCATTGGTCGGAGAAGATATTCCCTCTCTAGGAATTGGGCTTGTGTTGCATGAAAGGCCCCATCTTCAGTTGTCCCATGTCCATAGTCAGGGAGGACACCAATCATCGGAGGGATTCAACCTTGGTAGACAACTAGGTATTTGCATCATAGTGTGACAATTGTTGCAGTTGGTTCCTAGTAAAAGTGGCAACAGCTCTCAGAGTCAAGGATGACAATCCTCGAGTCACAGGGTGACTAGAAGAAAGGTACTCTAGAGGGTTGTGTCAGTGGTTGTTACATTTTCTATGGCTGGTTCTAGGGAAAAAATTCCAGACCCAGTATTGTTTGGGTTTTTGATGGATATACATACCAGGCCTGCTGGTCTATAGGAAGTGGTAGGTTCATGGCCATCACTGGGGCACCCATTTCTTGATTGGGGTTGTATCCTCCAATGTAGGAAGTTCCACCGAGTATCATGTTGAATGGTGTGCTCTACCCAATCCCATTGGAAGCTTTGTTCAAATCGTGGGACAACTCCAAGGCTAGGTTGTAAACCTTTGCCAGAGTGTCCCGGTCATTGGGGGTGGTGGTTCTCCATAGGAGAGAAGCAATGAAAGGTTCCATAGCGTTAAGACAAGTCTAGATGGTCACATCCACGGATGGGATGAATGGGCCCGTGCACCACTTCAAGGCACATTGGAACCGATGGTTAAATGTTGTGAGGGGTTTGTTTGGTTCCTTCCAAATGGAGATAAACTGGCTGTGAGACCATGTTAGGTCCATGTGTACATGAAAGGCCTCTAGGAAGGAATCTTCCATGTTCTACCAACTGTTGATGGAATTGGTGAGAAAGTTAAGCTACCAATTTAACTCGTTCTATCTGAAGGATAGAGGGAACATTCATGTCACAATGTCTTGATGTTAGATCCAGTATTGGTTCATGGCATCTTTGTATGGCTGCAAATGCTCTTCTTTAGTTCGTGAGCCTAGATGCTCATATCAGGGGCATATATTCTCTGGATGCAGAGGAAGATCATTGTTAGCACCATTAAACTACCCCATGAGGGACCGAGTGTTACCAAATTATGTAGCCACTGGGGGTGTTTTATTTTGGCTAAGTTGAGCGTTGGTCCCTAGGATTGTCTAGGAGACTTGGGTATTCTCAGATATAGTAGATCCCTAGACAAGGTTGGATGGTTTCTTGGTTTGTGGGATCCGCTTGTTTCGAGTAGGAGGTTCAAGTTCAACAAACCTTCTAGGATTGGGGCCTGATCTAAGGACTCTTTCAAATCATGCAGGTGAAAATGATCCAATCCCACTAAAGGTTAGATTCCTAAAACTACTGCTTAGGGAACGCTCAGATGGTGTAAAGTCTACATCCTTTGAAGGGGACGAGCTCATCCCCTCCCTCTAGCACCAGTTTCTATTGACATGCCTTTGTGACCAGCCTCGCCAATAGCTATAAGTTGTCACTAGGTACTGGGGTACTAGACAACTTTTCCTATAAAGGTTGTCTGGGGAATAAATTTTCTGGGACTTCAAGCACCTGAGCGTTGGGTCTCGACGGTGCGGGAGCTAAGTTGGGTGTGTGACTATTTTTTTTTGAGGGGATAGCTAGTTTTTCTTGGCTTGTATTATCCGTAGATTTTGTTAGGTTGGGGTTTCCTACAAGAATTTGGATTATCAAAAATAATTTAAAAGATATGTCAGGGTTAGAGTGTATCCATTCTACTTATAGTTATGCAAATACATTTAAAACATCAACTATGCTCTAATGAACTATGTTAAATACTAAACATATACAGAACCAGCAATTCATACATGTTCAATAGCAAGGGAAAAGAGGTTGTTAATCTACTTAAACATTAGAGCAAAGGACATTAGAAACATACAACACAAAAGAGTATTAACTTAGAGATCAAGACACTAACAACATCATTGTGAGAATCCTTCCTTCTTCATTAATAGTTTTCCAGCATCACTGATGTGTACATCAATAGCTCCAAGAGAGAATCTATCTACTAATAACCACTAATAACTACTGAGCATTGAGATCTGCAATTACAAGAAATGAAATGCTGAATGCTAATAGTATGGACTGCAAAATCATCAATTTCACCGACACTTGAAATGATGTCAGACTTGTTATTTATACACATACATGCCCTAAAGTTAACCTAATATAACTTTACACTCCATCAATAAAATACAATATCTGGTGGCCGGTACTACCTACATCACTTTACAACTACCTCAAAAGGAGTAGAGGTCTAACATTTCAGAAGAATACAACAAGAAGAGAGGTATAGAAGAATCAGCATTGAGAACAGTACTGGAGGGAGAAGAGAAGAAATCCGATCTCTTTGGAGTTCAAGGCTACATGCCTCATCAATGTGATATGTGGCTCAGTCTTTGATGTGTCAGGTAGTTAATGCTAGAGTGGAGCCTTGGGAAGACCATCTGTCAGAACCATCCTTTGTGCTGACATGCCTTGCTGGGGCACCTGCTTTTTGACACCCTTATTGATTGTTGGATAGCGATCAGTCAGCTCTGGGGAACCTGAACATGGGCCACTAAAAGAATAAAAAATTGTTAGATTTGGGACTCCGAGATCTGGGAGCTTACACTCAAAGAATGATGAATGTAAAAGAATGCACCCTACTGGTGATAATCCCCAAAATCTAGAGAATTTTATTTCCCTTTACTGTTCTTAAATGCCTCCAAAACTTGGCTGATGCCATCTTCATCTATGTCCTTAATACTATTCCACCGGTCATGAACAGCTTCAAACTTCTCCTCAACCTCTCCGGCCCCATTCTGGAATTCATCTACTAATTTTATAGTGTCATGAGCCCAGAGCATCATCTTAGATAGTCTTGAGAGCTTTCCTTCATTGAAGTCCCCAGTAGACTGATATAGGGACTCCATCAGCTTATCATACTTACTAAGGACATAGTTCTCTGGGGCGCACATTCTGGTGGTGAAGGGGTTGATTTGTGACACATTTACAATAAATGCTTTAAATAGGCCCAAAGGATACCAGACCGCAGTTACTTTCTCTCTTAGGGCCTTAACCAGTTGCTTGCATACCTCAATCTTGAGGCCAAGTCTGGAGTACTAGGCCCAGAGGGACTCAAATGATTCCTCCCCCAAAATTCCTATCTCCATGATGGCCTCTTCCCCGGAGTTGATGACTTCATCTAACCCAATCTTCCATCCTTCATATTTTTCTCAGTCTCTCTCCCAAAGGACAGTGGAGACATTCGCCTGATTCAAGATATTGTTGATTTGGTAAAGATCTGAGAGTGATACAACTAAAAATTGCCTTACAGTTGTTATCTAATCGGTGACCCACCTGTCCAAATCCCGGGCCTTCTTATTCATGGCTACTAGAGTATCCACATCACCCTATGCAAGTAGTAGTCTAGAGGTGGAAGCTTCCAGATGGATCTCAGCCAGGGGCGGCGTAAGTTCTGTTAGACCTCTAAGGAGATTCTCATTCTTTTCTCTTTCCTCCTTCAACTTCTGGGCATATTTATCATACCGGGCCTCTACTGCCCAAGTTTCCTCTTGTAGAAGGTCTAATTCTCCCTGCTTATCTCTCCTCAATAGAGGCACTTCCATGATCATATAATCTTCATCCCTTACTGCTATTGCATCTATATCTAGGGGAGGTGTTGCAATTTTTGCAACTGTGCTTCCTTCTGGACTAGTCCGGAGGGTATAGACTGTCTGCGCCTTTTTAGGATTCTTGGCCTCTATCTTTCAGGCCATCATTTTGGCTAGGGAGAGTGTAACACCTATTGCTACCGCTAGGACCTTTCTCTTTCTGGACTCCACCAGCCATTACAGTGGTTGGGGCAGTTTTTCTATCAAGGCCTGGGTATTGGGTCTCCCTTTGGAGTTTGGAAGTGCATTCCCAGTATCTGTAGTGTCATCAAGCTCTTTATCATTTTCTTGTTCCTATTCCTTTTCCTTTTCTCTCTCTCTAGGGGCCTCAGTGTCTTCCACCCTATTGGCATCCTCTTTTGTGATGTTTGGGATCTCCTCTTTGCTGGTGTCGGCATCACATGTATCATCGGGGATTTCCCCATCCTTCTCAGAATCGGGTGAATCAACATTCATATCCTTAGGGATTCTCCCCTCATCTTGCTACTATTATTATTCTTCTTTAGCATCATTTGTTGGGATATCCTTCTCCATTGGAACATCCTCCAGAAGGGGCAGAGGTATTTGGCCAAGGTTTAACATTTGGGCTGCTGTGATCACCTCCTCAAATATACTTCAGGGGGCTTGGTCACCCGGAGTAACCAAAGGCATTTAGAGCATGACGATTGAGGGTACGGTTGATCTCGCGGGTCCAATTTCCCTAGTTGTCAATTTCTTGTCTGTTGTTTGCCTTGGTTCTTTCTTGGTCTCCTAGACCAGTGTTGTCTCCCACTCGAGCTCCTTTTGTGTTTCTTCACAGACTTCCTACTCTGCAACATATTATTTCTCTGAGACTTCCCTTTCGGCGGGGATCTATTCCTTTTCCAGGGTGGCAACTTCTTCCACCACCTGGTCTATTTCCCCATGCAGGTTCATAAGCTCATCCATCTTGAAGATTTCATAAAAGTTGTTGTACGTAGGAGAGACCTCTGTTATGTCATCCAATTCGGGGGAATTTGAACTGACCTCCACTGGGGGAACGTTAGGCATGTCGGGGCCCGTGTCTGCACTTGGTCCTGACATCTAGAATATTTTCAAACTCTTCCTCTGTGAATACCTTCCTACTCATCAGTGATGCCAATGACGGGGATCTGAGTGGGTGATCAAATGCTACTGGAGTTACGAGGAGGCCGTGGGAAAGCTGGGCTCTTATCTTTTGGCTCATCAGCCTTGACGCCTCTATCTATTCTTGTATCTATGCCATCATGGGGAGTAGGCCTTTGGGAGGAATATGGGGAGGAACTTGGGCCAGGGTACTTTCTTTCTCCTTCCCCTTACTTTTTTTGGGTGCTGCAGCTTAGGAGGTTGAAGTAGACCTCCGCACAATTAAGCCTTTTTAGGTGCTGCTTGGACACACCCGCTCAAAATATTTATGACTGTTATCTATAATGGGGAGACATACCTCTTCAATTGTTAAGTTCTCTAGGGTGCCCCAATCCACCAGAGGGAGATCTAACTTATAGATCCCTTGTTCTTTGTACAATGGGTTCTCTAGAGGCCCATCATGTGTAAAATCCTTTGGGAAACCCCGAAGGTTGAGGGCTTTCATCAAGCCTTTGGACATTCATGAATGCAGGCGGACCCAAAAATCAAAACTATCCTAGAAATCCACAAAGAAATCTTCAATGTCAACTCTATGTGGCGGGGATGCCTGGGGAAGTGCCCTTAATATCTTGCCCAGCGGATCAAAATTGCTTTTGGTATGGTGGAATTCTGCCAGTCCTAGACTCTTTAGTTCATTATCGGCCTCCTTAGCCACTGTGAGACTACAAGAATAGTTCCCATAAACCATCAGGAATGGAATAGATACAACCTTTTTCAAGGCAAAGAATGCATGGAGCTCCAGGATTTGCCTGCAAAACTCCAAAAGAATGATTCTATCCCCGCAATATCTAGGGAGTAGTAGGGTTTCTCAAAGAAGTCAATCACCTAAATATATGTATGTTGTTGGAATTAAATGAATTAATTACCATAAGTACTCACCAGGTTCATCGCCTCTTGCGACAACCAATATCCAGTGTCCTGAGTAAGCGTCAAAATGTTATGGTAGACGAACGCATTGTTTACCCTACAAAAATTAAGGAAGCTAAGTTCTCACTAGACCTGGGGATAATGATCCCATGGAACCAACTGGTTAGGCCCATTCCTGAGAACGCCCACTGTCTAAAAACCCTGAAAAGTAGGTCTCTATTGGGCTAGCACCCATAGTACATAAGATATCATGTAGAACTCTGAATTCTAGAGGACACTCTTTAGCTGTGCATCTACATGGTTGCCAATGATATGCACCCAATTGAAGGTCTAACTGTGAGTGGTGATGCACTAGAGAAAGTAATACATCCATGCCAAAAATTATCGGGCATGTGGATCTCCAAAGAGATTGCATAGAAATATAATCCCCGCTTGAATACATTCCTTAAAGTCCCCATGGGGAATCTCCTGCTTCATCTTTTTATAGTCCCTTCTCAGGGACTTCAACCACTGAGTGTTGAGATATTGCTGGGAGAGAAGGGAAGCTTCCCCAAACTCCTTCAATGACACGGATCGGGAGAGAACAATGGCTCCCTTGAATTGGGGGATCCCTAGCCCCAAAGCAAAAGTAGCCACATCTAGATTAAAGATGGGCGCCAGATAGTGCAGTGGTCGAGGATTGATGAGAAAAACAACCTGAGTGGGTGTGTTGTAGAGCATCGCCAATTGGAGTATCAACTCTGGTGCTTGCAACAAGTAGGGAAAACTTGCAACTTTGATAATTCTGGAGGCAGCCATGTATTTAGCCATATCATCTTCAGTGGTCCTCTATTGGTAAATGGCTTGGACCAAGCCCTGCATTTCAACCCATAGTCTGGGCTCTATGTCTGTTATTTATTGCAACTTGGAGTCCACCTTGGACCCCACAAGAACACAATCCCTTCGGTATTTGGAGGTTAGAGGTAGTTTGGCCAGCATCTTTTTGGCCTTAGTTTTCATGGCCGCTTGAGTGGAGGTACTTGGCAGCTCTAGACTATCAGGAGGAGTGATCACTTCAGACATTTTGATCAAAATATCTACACCCTACAAGACTGGAGAACCATTAATACATAATATGATAAAAACAATATTTTAGGGACTCTGGGGAATTCACCACCATTTCACACCTATCCAAAAGTATTAGCATGGATCAAAATCCCAGAATATCAAAGCTAGCAAGGATTGGATTCTGATCAACACCTGGGGGCTATGGAGTATTAGTTTAGGTGAAAAAAATGGAATGAAGACCCAGGGGCTTCCCAAAACCTAGAGTCTGGAGAAACTACCCATTGTCGACATGACCGGCAATGAGCCATACTTGGCTGACATGGGTCATCACATGGCCATGCGACAAGCAGCGTAAAGGCTCTTAATGGTGACAAGTGGGCTGACATGGGGGAAGTAAATGCCTGATGGGATGGGATTTGAATGCTTGTTCATGGGAAATTAATCCTTCCATTAAGATGGAAATGACTGAGGAGAGAGAAAACCACCATGGCTTGAACAGGTGAGGTGTCGATTTTGAACCATGCCGAATACCTCTCTAACGAGCTCAACAATTTGTTCTGGACATGAGGGAGCATGCTAAGATTTCCATAAATAGAAAGATAAACATGGAATATACACATTTAAAGAGGTCCAAGGCATGACGAAGGCCGAAGCACAATTTGTAGGCTGACCAAAAATAAGCATATATACATCTATTTATAGAAAGCTACACAATGTACAAAATATACAAATGCTATGTTAAAATACAACTACACAAAGGGAGGACAACCCTCTAGTAGAGCCATCCCACCAATGGGAGGCGACATAGAGCAAAACCAAAGATAGGAAACAAAAATAGACCAAAAACCAAGCGAGACAAAAGAAAGAAAACCAGAAAACTGATAAACACAAGGAAGAGAGTTGAAGGACCTACCTGGAAACACAGAGAATGCAGAGGAAACGAGCATGGGAGGCAGTCTACAAATGATTCACCTTTGAATGACCATGACCCAATACTCTTAATTTCTGCTAATTAATTGCTAAACATAGAGAGAAAAACACTATTTGATTGCCTTAATCACCTTTGAATCTCTCTAATTGCTCTGAGTGTTTTGATCATGGTAAATGTGAGAGTGATAGGTAAATCATATTTACACCCTTAGGTTAAAAATGCATTTCTTTACTTCTACAAACTCCAAAATAGTCAAACCTCCAGACTCTGGGCCCAGGGATTCCATGCAGCCACACCTTCTCACAAAAGAAGACATGATGATAGAGAATCCTAGAGTCTGGGATCCGGCAACTCAAAAGACAAAAAACACTCTAGGAGCGGGTCCCAAAGGAAAAACAGGAAAATAAGAAAAAGGAAATAACCCTTGTGAAAGCAAAGCCCAGAGGGAAACAAAATGAGACAAAAGAAACCAAGGAAAAAAGAAAAAGCGAAAAAAGGGGGACCCAACATTTTTTCCACAAAATATAGGGACGGGTATGCATGGCATAACACAAGAGGATATAAAAAGGCTTGGAGAGGGATTTGGAGGAATTTGAGCTCTGGACCTTTGAGAACTGATCAAGTGCCAGTGTATAATCAGTGTGGGGAACGAGTGCAAATCTATCGATGGTTGACAGACTCAGGACCAGAGGTGAGTACATATGTGTCTAATGCCCCTCTAGAGAACCCAAGAGAGATTAACCTAAAACATGTTACTAAGTTTTTAGAACATTATTTTTAAAGAGTTTCAATTGATAAATAATTAACAATGTGGAAGCAATATAACATAAGACAATACATACTCATAAATACAAATTATTTATAGATTACAAATCCCGAGGGTTCCATGATGTAGAATTATATAAATGAACTAATCTACTAAAAAAATTAAATGATATAACATGTTAATATAATGCAAATGAATAACAATAGCATCATCTCATAAATGAAACCTAGATACAACTAATATCTTAATGAATGAACATCCACTGCACAAGTCATAGGGTATGTAATAAAAATCAATAAAAAGTACAATACAATATTCCAGAATATCACAACTGATACAATGATACAAGTAAACAACTTAAGAAAGATAAGAGAGAATCTCCAACAATGATAAACAAGAAGGTACAATAGCATCAAATATCATCCAAGAATAAAGTCACGAACGTCAGATCTCAATGGTAATAAGAATCATTACCACCTGACCGCATGGAAGCAAAGGTCTACTCTCACTATGCTAAGGAGATAACAACAGACCCCACTCGGATAACATAACCAAAGAATGCATTAACAACTAAGAAAGGGGATCTTGATAGCTCTCTAATTCTAGGGAAACCAACAAATGAAGGAAACCTAGACTGTGTATAGGAAGGTGTCATCATATATGTCTAACCCTTAAGACTCATCCTGGTAGTCTCTCTGGACCCTGACACTTAAGTGACCATATATGGTATGAATGAATCCTCAACCAAACAAAACCATTAACTATGCCAAAACCATACCTCGCAGGGTGGAAAGCATCATCTCATCCTTCATCATAGCCTATACAAGTGCTCAAGCATGGGTGAGTTACCATATCTTATTAATTAATTTTAAACCCCCCAATTATGTATTATGTTATCACTTGATTAAGAAAACTTACAACAAGAAATCTTAGCTGCCACTTGTGGGGCTCGATGCTTATTGCAAGCCACCCCCTACTACACAAATAGATAACCTACCCTAGTACTCCAACCAAAAGAACCAAAAGAAAGAAAAAAAAAAAAAAACGATGAGGACTTCTCATAAATCATAAATTAACATATTCACCAAGGAAAATGCTGGAGTATAACAGATAACATATCATCCTATACAAGGAGCTAAATCATCCATTACATATTGGACATACAAATAGAATAATAAAAATTCATGTATCACATTACTATATCAATGACCATCAAAACGTCACAAGAACCCATCTCCAAACATTGAGTAACATAATCCACAAGATCATCATTCAAAACACTGAACCACCATAACAGTACAAACAAGGTGACCAAGCTAATTAGGACTCACCACAAAAGTGGTCATCAGCTTTTCATGGTTAAATAACATAATGACTAAAGCCTCAAAGAACACACAACATAAGCAATAGATGTATACGAAACAATACAAGAACCAATCAAGAAATGAAAATGGTTATAAATCCCCACAATATAAACCTGAAGTGCATAAGAATAAAATTCATAATATACTTCAAGAATCAAAGAAAAAATTTCCACCTAGGGCATTACCCTACCTGTGATTGACAAGTACTCACAAATAAAAAAATCAAAACAAACCCCAATTATAAAACACATCCATATATAAACTCTCTTTTGACCATATAATATAGTTAGATTTAATTATAATTTTAGTTTGTTATAATCATACTCAATTATTAATTGAATTATTTTAACCCAGACAAACTAATTTATAAATTAATTCTATTTTAAAACATACTTTAACTTAAATAAAATTATAAATTCAATTTAAGTTAATATAATCTAACTTTAAATTAAATAAGTTTAATTTAAATATAAAACAATTTAAATTAAAAAAAGATAACTAATCTAAATTTAAAATAAATTAAATTATATCTAAAAACAATAAACTAAACTTCTGTCGGAAACTTCTGGAGGTAAGCCTACAAATTTTACATTTTGAAAGATTGTATCACGATGGCGGAAATTCTGGTGGTAAGCCTACGGAAATTTTCTTGAGCGGGAATTTTTTTTGAATCCCAGGCCTGTTAATGGCGTTATTGGTGTTGCAGGTGTAGAATCTGCATAGGCCTCTCCTCAGGGAGTCAGCTCTGCTGGAGGGATCCCTCAACAGAATGAGAAAAAGGAGGATCTCGACCAAATCAGTCAGAAGTCAAAAAGGGATCCTGACTTTGAGAGTATTATCGGTGAGGGCCCCCTAGAATATGATGAACCTTGTCAGTCTAAAGAATCTCTTGAAGAAGGACTGACATCGTTTAAGGGCAAGTGGTCTGCACTCATTGGTATAAAACCAACTGGGAAATCCTCCTTTCCTGTGGTCAATGTGGTCTCTAACCCTACGAAAGGAGAATTTTCTAATTTTATCCCTGAGCCCTTGATTGATTTCTCCATTTATGCTATGGAGATGACCCCGATAGGAAAGTTTGCTGGGGGTAGACCCAATATAGAAGTTGTCAAGAAGTTTTTCAAGAGAAAATGGGTCCTTCAAGGTCAAGTTGATATTACCACAATGAATAAAGGCTTCTTTTCCTTTGAGTTCTCTAACATGGAAGATCTTTTGAATATCCTCTGTGGTGGCCCCCGGATGCTTGGTCATTTTTCTCTAGCTCTGTGTAAATGGTCCCCCAATCTGACTCTCAACGACTCAACTTTTTTTGTCTTGGCCACGGTCTGGGTCAGATTCTTGGGTCTCCCATTGGAATAGTGGAATGAAGACGTCCTAGGTGGATTGGCTAGCTCCTCTAGAGACCTCCTATCTATAGATCCAATGACAACAATGAAAACAAGAAGGGTGTATGTCAGGGTTTGTGTGAACATCCTTCAGACGGTGGATCTACCAAATACTATTATGATTAACTCAAAGCTTGGGGCTTGGACACAGGAAGTTGAGTTTGACTCCCTCCCATTTGTTTGTTTTTCTTGTAATAAATCAGGCCACAGAGCTAAGAACTGCCCTCTCAAAACTTAGAAAGCAAAAACCATTCCAACAAAGGAACCAAGGAAGATCTGGAAGGAAAACATATCGGGTAACCCTAAAGCTTCCAGCTCAATAGACTTAGTTATATTTTCAGGAAATGGTTCAGACTTAAACCTAAATGGTCCCTCTCTAGTTGCTAATAAATCAAGGAGTAGTGTGCATCATCCTCTGATGGAAGTGATAGAACCAGAAGAATCCCTTGGAGAAGGAGAAATAGAAGGAGCCCCGACAGGTATGGAAATTCTTTGTATTGAGAAATATATTTCTCCTTCTGGTGTAATTATTTAAAAAGGTATTAAAACTAAGGATAAAATCTTAAGCCCTCAAACTCCCCATCTTAATACTAGCTGGGGGGACTCTCTTCAATAATCCAACCCCTTTTTAGCTTGCTCAGAGGAACTCTAGACTGAGGTCTCTCATAGTAAGAAGAAATAGAATTTCCTTAATCTAGGGATGCCCCTAGGAGGTTTTGTTACCAGAGCGATGAGAGTGGATATGGGAACTCCTAAACCCCCAAGGAAAAGACCCAAAAATAGATTCACATGAGAACAGGAAAGTAGACAAAGTATTACGGATGGGAGACAACGAACCATCCAGGATTGCTCTCAAAGTAATAAATGAAGATTATTTCATGGAACATAAGGGAATTGAATAGCCCCCATAAACAGGACCTTTTAAGAAATTTTTTTAGGGATCAGAAGATAGATATCATCCTCATACAAGAAACCAAAATGGCTAGAGATAAAGTGGAAAAGTTAAATTTTTTTAAAAACTGTGGTGTTGTGGGATGCAGCTCAGTTGGGGCCTCTAGGGGTATTGCTTCCTTCTGAAACCTCAATACTATTCAAGGGGATATTATTAATTCAAAAGGAAACATCTCTTCTATTTGGTTTAATCATATTCAGGATGGCTTCACATGGGTTATTTCAAACATCTGCGTGCCCAACTCTAAAACTAGCAGAGATAGATTTTGGCATAAATTGGAAACTGAGAAAAGAAAATTCAATAATGATTACTAGATGATGGTTGGAGACTTCAATACTCCTCTCACCGACTCTAAAAAATCTAGAGGTATTTCTTCTCAGATTTATAGTGGAGTGGCTCTTATGGATTTCATTAATAATCAATCCCTCTTGGACCTCGATCTTAGAGGTAGAAAATTTACGTGGTCAAATAGAAGAACTGGGGATGACTTGATCCAAGTTATCCTAGATAGGACCCTAATTTCTATGGATTGGATCCTCCTCTATGACTACTCCTTGACTACCCTACACCGTATTGGTTGTGACCACTCTCCCATTTCTATCCAGGAGAATCCTCTCTTGGGTAAGAGAAACTACCCCTTCATATTTGAGAAAATGTGGATGCAACACACTAACCTTGCTAGGAACATTGCTGATTTGTGGAATGTCCAAGTGGAAGGTAAAACTATGTACAGAGTGGTTCAAAAACTTAAAATGATTAAGAGAAAATTTAAAGTTTGGAACAAAGAAGAGTTTGTGGACATCTTCAAAAATAAAATCTTGATCCAAGTTGGCCTCCAAGAGATCCAACTATAGACACCTAAAAATAGTTTGAGCCTATTGGTCTACATGTTTTAATATTGTTTGCATAACAAACTATCGAGCTGGAGGGATTGACTGAGGAGAACAAACTTAAGGAAAACAAATTTCAAGCTGATTATCATAACATCATCTCTAAGGAGGAATGTTTTTGGAGACAACAATCCAGGGCTCTATGGCTCCATGCGGGGGATAAGAATACCCAGTTTTTCCATTTGAATTCCCAGAAACACTGTTGGAATAATGATACATTTTGCATCAGTGAATGCACTTAGTGAAAACACTTATTCAGTTTTGAATGCTTACCGAGCTCATCACTCAGCCCACAGCCTATACCGAGCATTCAGTAAAGCTCACCGATCAAATAGTTCAAACCAAGCAGTAAGGCAGTCACCGAGCATATGAGAAAAATAGCAGTTACCGAGCAGACGGTAGTCACCGAGTCATCAGTTGAAGATAACTGAGAAGTCAGTTACTACCGAGTCACCAGAGGTTACCGAGTGA
>MU224313.1:958576-983979 GCA_018584345.1 Thuja plicata | reverse complement strand
TGGGTACCATCCCCACCCCAGTTTTACTTTCTATTTGGAAGGTTTCTGGGTTACCAATCTTTGTGTTATGTGTTATGTATGATTACATTTTCATGGTTGCAGTAGATTAGATGAATGAATGGATAAATAATATAAAAGTGCAGAAATGTTTTAAATTTTTAAGTGTTACTGATTCACCCCTCCCCTCTCAGTAACTTGGTTAATCCTGAATATTTCCAACAATCCAGGGCTCTATGGCTCCGTGCGGGGGATAAGAATACCCAGTTTTTCCATTTGAATTCCCAGAAACACAAGGCTGCTAAAAGGATAGAGAATATCAATGGTTCCAATGGTAGGTTGAGTAAGGAGGAGGATATCAAAAAAGAATTATCTGGTTATTTTTCTTCTCTTCTCAAAGTTGACCCGACCTTTCTAAAGAAAAGCAATAGCTACTTTTCGATTCTATCTTGTGCATCATGACCAGAGATGATAATATGATGTTGAGTAAAATTTCATCTACTAAAGAAATCAAAGTTGCGGTCTTCTCTTTTGAGGGAGAAAAATCCCCAAGTCCTGATGGTTTCCCTTTGTTTTTCTTCCAGGCTTTTTGGCACATTGTGGAGAAAGATATTCAGATGCAGTGAAAGAGTTCTTTGGTTCTAGATCCCTTTTGAAGGAAGCTAACTCCACTTTTTGTCCTTATCCCTAAGAGACTGGGGGCTGATAATGCTGATAAATTTAGACCAATCATCTTGTGTAACACTTTCGATAATATCATGTCTAAATTCCTCACGGTTCAAATTCTGGAGCTTCTCCTAGATATCATTTCACCCCAAAAAAATGGGTTTGTCCCGGGCCGACAGATTCTTGATCCTATTATCTCAGTTCATGAGAATATACATTCTCTGGTGGCCTCAAAAAAGGATGGATTCCTTATGAAGGTTAATATCTCAAAGGCCTACAATATAGTGGATTGGAACTTCCTTTGCAAAGTTATTTCTACCTTTGGTTTCTCATTGAAAGTGGTTGGCCTTATTCAGCAAGTCATTTATTCTCCTTCAATATCAGTGCTGGTGAATGGATCTACTTCTAATCTATTCTTTCCTTCTAGAGGGCTCAGCTAAGGGGACCCCATATCCCTCATCCTTTTTTCTATCATGGCTAAGAGCCTTGGGTGATTATTTTCTAAAGGGGTCCTAGAGGGTTCAATTTAGGGTCTTCTCCCTTCATCCTCATGCTCCCCCACCTCCCACGAGTAGTTTGTGGATGATATAGTCTAATGGGTTCTTCCATGATTAAAGAAGCTAAAGCTATCAAGAAGGCTCTAGATACCTATTCCTCTACTATGGGTCAACTAATTAACTCAGAGAAAAGATCCCTCTTCTTTGTCAACACCCCTCCTGAAAAACAACAGAGAATGGTGACTATTCTTGGTTGTGCAATTGCCTCTTTTACCTCTAGCTATTTGGGCCTCCCGTTGGGCCTGAAACCTCTAGATTCTTTCTAGAATGTTATTGTGGATAAGTTCAACAGAAAACTTACTGGATGGAAAGGGACCCTACTTAGCAATGTTGGGAAAATCCTTTTGTGGAAGAGCTCCCTGTAGAATCTCCTTGTTTACATGTTGAGCCTCTTCAAAATTCCATCCAAGATTGTTGATATTATTGAGAAATTACTGGAAAAGATTCTCATGATCGGGAATGGAGGAAAAAAATAGAATCCATCTTGTGGCTTGGGAGAATGTGTGAAAACCTATTAAACATGGGGGTCTTGGCATTAGAAAAATTAAGTATATAAATCTATCCATCCTAGCCAAACAATGCTGGAGAATTTTTGGAGAAGAAAAAGGTTGGAATAAAATCCTTAAATAAAAATACCTTTTTGCTAATCCTTCTATTGATTTCTTCCTCTCCTCTCCCATCACTATGAAGGGATATGTGATATGGAATAGTATCTTGAAAGCTAGACCTCTTGCTGCTAAAGGAGCTCATTGGAAAGTAGGTAATGGGCAAAAAATCAACTTTTGGGATGATCCTTGGTTTAGGGATAAACCCCTCATCCACTACCCTATTATGGCTCAATTTGAAGAAATTTGTTCCCTAAAAATAGGGTGTAAAGTTGCATATTACTGGAAGGATAATAAATGGGTCAACCTTAGTGACATTGAACCCCAATTGAAACATATTAACTTTTATCTAGCCCCATGAGATACCAAAGCTAATTGTGAAGATGAGCTCATTTGGGCCCCTAATCCTAATGGTAACTTCTCAGTGGCTTCAGCTTATTCTCTGATTTCCTCACATGGAGCAGAGCCCTACTGGGCTAAGGTTTGGTATACTTCCCTTATCCATAAAATTAACTTTTTCTTCTGGCTTTTTGTTCAGGACAAAATCCTTACTACCAAGAACCTGACTAAAAGAGGCTAGATGATTCCTAATAGATGTTATCTTTGTATGACAGATGCTGAGTCTTCTTCTCACCTTTTGCTTCATTATTAGTTCTTAAGAGAAATTTGGAGGGTTGTGTTGCAGCATTGGAAAATCTGTTGGGTCTTCACTAACACTATTAAAGAGTTCCTGGCACAATGGAGATCTCCCATCCCTCATCAGTTGGGAAAAATTATCTGGAATTATACTGCCCCACATGTTATATGGAGGATTTGGAAAGAAAGAAATGACAAGATATTCAGAAACAAAATCTCCACTTCCTTTTTGATTGGTTCCAAAATTGTTCGAAGTATAGTTGAAAATATAAAAATAGCTTGTGTAATTAAACCAAAATTCATGGAAGGAGTTTCTGATAAGGATGTTATTGAGCACTGGAATTTTTTTGCAAATTTTAACTCTACTCCTACTACCCACGAGTTTGATGTCTGGAGCTTCCCTCCACCTGAATGGTATAAAGTTAATTTCGTGGGCGCTGCTAAAGGAAATCGTGACATTGCTAGATGTTTTTGTATTGTTAGAAACTCCCAAAGTAGTTGTGTTGCTACTTTTTCTATCCCTACTGGTTCTCAAACTAGCCATGTCACTAAACCTATGATGGCTCTCTATGCTTGAATGTTGGTGAAAAGACATAACTGTTCAAAGTTGTGGCTGGAAGGTGACTCCATGAATACTATTAATTGCATTACCGGTATTCATACCCTGTCTTGGAATACGAGTCACATCATCTCTCAGATTAAAAATCTTTTATCTGATTTTGATGTCAGAAATGTCATTCATGCCTTCAGAGAGTTGAACTCTATGGCTGATAGCCTAGTGACTATGGGAGTTTATAGTCATGATGCCAGGAATTGGCAAGGAAATGAAGGATTAAATATTGAATTCCTAAATCTTACAAGGTACGATCAAATCCACCATAAACCCGAAACTAATACTAATGATGATGAGAAGAATGGATATTTTTTATAGTTGCCTTAAATTTGGGTCTTGTACACACGGCGGCAATAGAAAAAATAATTACACTTGTGGGAAAGATGCTATCATTTCTTTTAAAAGGTGGCCCATTTTCACAATTTACTCACTCTGCTCTACTTTTGTGATCTTGGCACTCATCCTATGTGACATTCTAAAGTCTGGTCTACTGGAAACATGGGAGGAAAATTGAAATGTGAAGAGCCCTCAGTCTGTAAATGGAAAAAAGAGACCAAGGTCTGGAATAGACTCAAGGAAGGCGGGGTTACTGAAAATATGGAGAGACTCCATGGTTATGATAGAACATCTCTAAAGAATTTGGCATCAACTTGGATAACAGAAAAGTGACAGTCTATGGTAAGTCCTTCTATGTTACTGAGAGAGTAATTTATGAAATTATGGGTCTTAAAATGTTAGGGTTGAAATACTATAGAAGTATGGTTATGGCCAAAAATGCGGCTAGAATGTATCCTAAGACCCAGGATGAAACAGATCTTGTCAAACAGTCGGGGGACTATGTCCTGCAGTGTCATATGAAGCTTTTCTGGGCTAAATTTGTCAAAGCTATCATGCAATATTTTACGCTTGAGGGTTGATACACTAGGGTTTACAATTTGCATTTTATGCTTGTTAATCACTTCCGCTACAATATAAAATTTTTATTCCCCTACCTTCTGCTCAAATCTCTGGGTAATAGCATTATGAAAAATAGGAAGAATGCAGAGAAACATATCCTTCATGATGGGCTTATTCTGCTAATCTATGAGTATGAAAAATTTAAGCTACAGGATAACACCCAGGTCACAGGCTCGAGAAAGGAGAAGAAGGGTAAAAAGACCTATGGCTAATGAAAGAAATACTCCAGGTAAAAAGAGGGAGGCCAAAGCTAACAATGTAGTTGCAGATCCTGCTAAGATTCTCACTGAAGAGGCTAGTATGCACCCGGATAATGAAAATGAGGCTAAGGAGGAGGAAGAAAAAGGTGATAAGGGTGAGAAGGATAAATTACTCTCTGAGGAAGCTGGTATGGATATAGAGGAGGAAACTGATTCTTAGGATAAGGGTATTACTGGCTCCTCTCAGGGGATGGATAGCGACATAAATGGTAATACTAAGGACATGGACACGGAAGGACCTAGAGACAACAAGGCACTGGAAGATACTAGTACCCATTGCAAGGTGCATACTACCTCCCCAGTGAAGAAGAATAATGAGTCCAGTTTAAAGTCAAAAGTGAAGGTTACTCCCGACAATACTCCTATTCTGGTGAATTATAGTGACTCTTAGTCTAAAGAGGGTATGCTCTCCAGGGATACTTCTGAGAAAATTGAGGTTAATAAAAAAGAGGGGAATGATATAAAAGCAATAGAGAAAGTTGGAGGTAGCCATGATAATGAGATAGTGAAAAGACAAGATCCTACAAGATTTATGCAGGTAGTTAAAGAGTAGGCTTAGATAGACTATCAGATGAACTCCTGGTTTCTTGAAGAAATCAAAGATATAAATGGTAAGTATGATGAGCTCCAGGATAGAGTGAATAAGATTTCTCTACTACTTGCTAAAACGGTGACCAAGGCTACTAATGATAATGAGACCCAGGAGGAAGAAGTGGATAAAAGGCTACTGGAGAATCTAGAACTAAGGATTAATGTGATGGTTAATTTTCGTCATCGGACAACTGAAAGTTGTATTTAGAGTATTGAAGACACTCTCAGCCGTATCATGAAAAATAACTATGAGGGCATGAAAGTGACTGACAACAACTTAAGGGTGCTTCTCTCAGTGCTGGATGGGAACACTACTCCAATTACTATGGATTATGATATTGCTATAGACCCCAGCATTGTTGGTCCTGGGACTCGTACTAGAGTGAGTGCTAAAAAGGTAAAAATCAGTATCATTAAGGAAATAAAGGATCTCAGACAGGCTATCGACATATATAAGATGGTTATTGATGACTCTGAGGAGGTTATGCAAAAATTGACCTAACTATTTTTGGGCTTGTATTTCTCATCAGTTTAGCTTCTTTTTGCTGGTAGTTTGTGCTGGGGGGTTTCTATCGTCTCCATGTTTTTCCCCTAGCAGTTTTTTTTTTGTCTTTCCATTTTTTGTGCTGCTACTTCCTACATGTCTTTTGTTCTAAATTGTGCAGGGTTACGATTCCCTTCAAAAACTATTTTAACCTCAATCAAAAACAAAAAACTAAACTTAAATATAATTATATATTAATTATATCAAAAAAATCACAAACTAATCTAAGTTATAATACTCATAAAAAAAATACGTACAAAAATAAAATTACAAACTAGACTCTATAATTAACCACTGAATATAAATCACATTAGAATTTAATAATAATGAACTCAAAAAGGGACTCTTTATTCCATATATGAACCCCACTCAAAAAAACAAAGAAAATAAAATAAAAGTCAATCTAAACATGACTCCCTTATTCCTTATAATAATTTTTCTTTTTAAACGTTAAAATAAAACTACTTTTACTTTATTCTTTTTTTTTTAAAATAACTTTTTCCCCAAATAAATAAATACTATTTATTTATTATTCTTTAAATAATTTTCATTTTAATCTTTTCAATAAGATATACTTTAAAAAATTCTATAAAACAAATACATTTATTTCTAAAATATAGATTTTAACCAAATATTCAAAAAAGTGATTTCTTTCAAAATTTAATGGCTTAATATCGAGGGTTTTAATAGGGTTTTTAATCAAACCCTAATTGAATCAATTTCAATTTTTCTAATGTTTGCCTGAATTTCCTCAAAGAGAGCCTAGGGTTTTAAGAGATTCTCCTAAACATAGTTTCCTCAAAATTGAACATTGAGGTTTACAGATCTGACATGCAAAAAAGAAATAAAAATCACACCACCATAATAATAACCATATTCTAAGATTGGACAAACATGAAGAAGACAAGGAATTTGACACAAGGATATTTTAGTATTTCATACACATAGAAGATGAGGATCTGAGTACTGAAATCGAGGATTCAAGCCCTACTTCAAACCACCAGTTGACAGACACCACAAAGAACAATCCAAAACCCTAGAAATCCTAATCTTTCACAATTTCCTTCCTTCCCAAATCCAGAGCCAAAACTTGTAAAATCTATGCAACTTGTGTGTACAATAATGGCCAAAAAAAACCTGATAAAGAGAACCTACTCAACCTAGGGTTTCCAAAACTCATGCAACCCTAAAAGAAAACTCAAATAAAAAAATAGAAAAATAGAACTCAACTTAAAATTGAGTAAAAAAAATTAATTTATTTAATAATTGATAATTACAAGCACTTTCCAATTTAGCCAATTAACTCAGCTTTTTACTTTAAATGTATATATTAATTTTAATAAAAGCACATATAACTTTAATTGCATAATATTATTTAGTTAACAAATAATATTTTAGCATATTAATAACATGAAAATTGATAATAAAATCAATTCATTAATTATGCATTTAAATCTCAATTTTGGATTTAATAATTAATTAAATCCTCTATTCCCAAAACCAGACTTTTTAATTAAGTCTTTTTAATTAACACATGTTTTTAATTAATTTTTATTAATTAAATAAC
This sequence comes from Thuja plicata, assembly GCA_018584345.1. Classification (NCBI taxonomy): domain Eukaryota; kingdom Viridiplantae; phylum Streptophyta; class Pinopsida; order Cupressales; family Cupressaceae; genus Thuja; species Thuja plicata. The sequence goes on along the minus strand of MU224313.1, from coordinate 976,986 downwards.
ATCATCTTTAATATTTCAAATTTTAATAACATTTAATTATTAATTACATAATTAGTCAAATAAATCACTCAACCAACTAACACATAACTCACATCAATCACATGACAAGACAACATGACGACAAAATTGGCTGAACCCAAAATACCAGAAACAAGCACAAAAGGAAAGGTTCATGAATGATGTCAGCTTGACAAATTCGGAAGGTAGGAAATAAGATACTTGTCCACTATTTCAGGACAATAATGGCTTAAGTTGGGATTTGGACCTGTCCGTTATCTCCGCTCTCTTACCATTGAGATATTGCGATAGGACACGCTCATCCTAACAATTCAGGGAAGTCGATGCCTAGTACTTTCAAACCTGCATCACAAATTTGAGCATGTACATAATATATATATAACAGACAATAATAGGGATTGATCAAATGTGGGGATCTCGTAATGCAAGTAACTACATCTCCATCCTCTACCACATTAGACACAACATGTAGAAATGTAAGATAAACATGCCACACAGTAATGTAAAAGATATATGTCAACCATACACATGCAAGTATGGGATGAGTAAAATCATCCTAACATATGCATAATCATCATGAAAATAGCCAAAATATTCTCGCATCAATGTTCAAAAGTAAATTATGGGTGAGGACTACATACACCCCCCTAAAATTAGGCTTACTCCTAGAAGCTGACAAACAATAAAAGATTACAAGGTTTACATAAATGTGCTACAATGGTTCTCTTATGAATACAATGCATAATTCAATTGGGGACTTAGGTCCTTGATCCAATTGGCCTACTATGACAAAATGCCCTAGTATCATTCTCTGCAATATCATCCCTTACACATACTATCAGAGGTCCATAAAGAACATGATAGAAACAACACTTATCACAAAAATGAGCTAGTAGTATCAAGAATTCAAAATGGTCATCACAAAATAGAAAGAAAACTCCCAAGCGGGGAAATAATCAGTCAACATTAAATCATAAAAGTGCACAGTGCTAACAGTAAATCAAGTGTGACCATTGTCACAAAATAGATAACGAAAAGAGAATCAAATGACTATTCCAAGAAAAAGAAAGATTACAAATTTAATGCTAGCCCAAATACAATACGAACAAATCATTAAAACCCAAAATAAATAATGAGCCATAAAAATTTTCACATAACAAAGTGACTAGTGTTAGAATAAGTGAGAGGGGGGCAGGTGAATCCGTGGCCTCAAAAATTAATCCTTAAATCAACTAGAAAACTTATTACCACATTTATAAGCCTCTAGTTATCTTCATTCGTAGAAGATGATTTCCTTGAAATATTAATAACACATAAATACTACTCAGATTACTCTTTCAAACCTTATTCTTACTTTTATCGATTAGCATTCTTTCTATTTACCAAAATACAGTAAATAACTAGTGTATACTGATCAATCCATATTTACTTATGTGAAATGCAAAACAATAAAGTAATGACTCATAAACACATTGACACATGGATTTTTAACGTGGAAACCTTGTTAAGGGAAAACTACTGGGACCAGTAACCCAAATTTTCACTCTTCTGAAGTGAGTTCGGTGAAGAGCCAACCTTGTTAAAGGTTACAAACACACTATTAGGTGTGACCTTGTTAGAGAATTTAAATGAATAGTTTGTCACTTAGTATGTGGAATATAATGCTACCATCCTTCATCAAACACTCACTTGGCCTGTCAATAGGTATCGGGCATATCCAATGCTACTTTGTACGATAAAAATTTTTGATAATTCTTGGGGTGTATCTCAATGAGAAAAGACTTTTAAGTACTGCTCGATTAAGAGACTTGATGCTTCAATGGTTAAATTGAAACACTAAATTGATCTGTTCACATATACAACTAGAATTACAGGTTTTAAGATCGATTGTAAGTACATTACCTTTCTGATCAATGTTATCAATTCAATACCTTTGCTCTGCACTGTTCTTCTTTGTGATGTTGTATCACTATTTTTTGGTATCTGTAGAATTTAGCACTTTCCTCAGCTTGATTGATCAGGTCTGAATGAAGAATTTCTTCTCCTTTAGAATCTCTTCAACATCTATTCTCTTGTCACTCCCCTAATTCACATTGAATTAGCTTGTCTCTTATATAGACATGACTTCACCATTTCTTGGCTTTCTTGATCTTGGCGTGATCCACAATTCTTGCCAATTATATTTAAAGAAAAAATATTGTTTTATCTCATAGAGATCTTCTTGCCAACTAGACAAAACAACTTTAAATCCTTTAATTATCTCTGGCTTTATTTTGTCGATTAAAACAATGATGATTACGAGTTAAGTCTATATTTATCTCTTGATAGCTAAGACTTTTTTGTTTCTGAACTCTTTCTTCTATTGGTCAATACTTCAGTTATTTGTCGATGACAACTGACTACTCCATTGGTGAGACTTCAGTTTTCTTTGAGATCTCCATCTGTCAGTGTTGTCTATCTATCGGGCAACACTATAATTTTGTCCATTGGGTTATGTTTTTATTTTCTCATCGGTTAACACTATGACTTTTCTCATCGGTAATGTTGTGCTTTTGTTGATCAGGTAAGTTGTTCTTTTTCTCTTCAGATAACACTGTGACTTTTCTTGTCAGTAATGTTGTGCTTTTTCTCATCGGGTAACACTATGACTTTTCTCTTGTTGGTTTACTCTGTCTGTCGGTGTGCACTTCATTGATGTATACAGTCACTTTATAAATACTTAAATTTTATGCATTACTGATAGCATAGCCTTTCATTCATTGGTTCTTTGAAGTCTTTAGTAGTATGACCATACATATTATATCAAGTTGACATCAATGACAATACAATACATTAAATAATTTAATGTCTTGCATTAACTTTCTATGTCTCGGTGATCATCAACTTAAAATCTTCAAACATTCAATCAGTTATAGTTCATCAATCTCTCTCCCTTTGGCATTGATGGCAACACATTACATTATCACACTATATTATCACTTAATAAAATATGAAATATAACAGTTGAAGTTTGTCAAACTACGAATCTTATGTACTATAACCGATACAAATATTTCATCCTCAATAAGTTTACATAGCTTAGATTTGATTCTTGCATCTCTCTTTCTATCTTCAATCCCTTCACTTGATAGATATAGAATCTTTCTTCTTCTGATGTGATGTTTTCTCTTCTTGTATCAAACTCTCTCCCTTTGACTGTTCTTTTCTTTTGATGTCTCTTTTCTCTCTTGTCAACAATCTCTCCCTTTCTATTTACTCTCCCTTTCTAGTCACATCTCTCCCTTTGGATAATGTGATACTCTCCCTTTCTAGTTACATCTCTCCCTTTTGATAATGTGATAATGGATATAATCTCTCCCTTTGACAACAATGCCAAACAAACCTTTCTATCCATTCACTATATTCCTTGAATTTCCCAATCCATCAGCAATACAACAAATATGGTGCTTGGTGTAGATAAATACCTTGTTGTGTACAGATGTATCTTTGAAGTCCATCTCTTTGCTTGCATCAACATGAATGATTTTCTGATAATAAGTAAGCTAATGCAGCCTTCTAGTCATCTTACTGACTAGTAGACAAGGGTCTGACCCCTAGTCTCTTTCTCAAGTACTCAAATGTATCCTTGGGCAGTGGCTTGGTAAAGATATCAACTAATTGTTCTTTTTTTTTCACATACTCAAGTATCACCTCCTTTTCTTGAAATTCTTCTCTCAAATAATGATACTTGATAGCAATATGCTTTGTCTTAGCATGCATGATTGGATTCTTGGAAATGTTAATTGCACTGGTATTATCACAATAGATAATTACTGGTTCAAGAATTTTCATGTTGATACCTTCCAGTAACAGTTTGTAGTAGCAGAAACATACTTTGCTTCTGCAGTAGACTGAGAGATGCATCCTTGCTTCTTGTTGATCCATGTGACAAGTTTTTCACCCATAAAGAATTCTCATCAAGTTGTGCTCTTTCGGTCATCAATGTTTCCAGCCCAATCAGCGTCGATAAAGACCTTAAGTTCAAATTTTCCTTCTCTTCTATACCATAATCCATATTCCTCAGTATTCTTCAGATATTTTAGGATTCTTTTCATAGCAGTCATATGTGATTCCCTGGGATTAGCATAAAATATTGCAACTATTCCTACTACATGTGCAATATCTAGTCTAGTATGTACAACATATTGAGTTTTCCAATCATTGATTTGTACAAAGTCTGATTTACCTCAGGTGACTTGTCCTCCTTTGTTAGCTTACATCCAGTTTCCATCGGTGTTCCAACTAGCTTGGAATCTTCCATCTTGAATATTTTCAGCACTTCCTTGATATATTTGGATTGTGTAATGAAAATTCCTTCATCTTGTTGCATGATCTGTAGACCAAGAAATAACTTGATCTTTCCAAACATAGACATCTCAAACTTATTTTCTCATTTCATTTGAAAATGATTTGCATAGCATATCATTGCCTCCAAATATGATGTCATCAACAAATATTTCAGCAATCAAAATGTTAGCATCAGTATCTTCCTGCAAATAAAGATCATTGTTTTCACTAGTTCTTACATATTCAATACTTATGAGATAGGAATGAAGTCTTTCATACCAGACTCTCAGTGCTTGTTTCAATCCATATGAGGCTTTGTGTAGTCTACATACCATTTTCCTCTTGTCTGGATCAACAAACCGTTCTGGTTTCTCAATGTATACCTCTTCCTCAAGTATTCCATTTAGGAATGCAGACTTGACATCCATCTGGTATACCTTGAATCCTTTAAATGTAGCATAAGCAAGTAATATTATCACTCTATCTAGCCTAGCAATGGGTGAAAAGGTTTCTCCATAGTCAATCCCTTCTTCTTGTGCATACCCCTTGCATACTAGTCTTGATTATTTCTGGTGACTTCTCCATTCTTATTCAGCTTATTTTGAAATATCCATTTGGTACTGATGACATTGCTATCATCTAGTATCAATACAAGTGTCCATGTCTTTTTTTTTATCAATCTACTCAATTTCTTCATTCATAGCACTAATCCATTCTTCATTATCAAGTACAACATTGACAGATTTTGGTTCAAGATCACAAATTAGACATCTTATGTTTAGAGACTTACTTTTGGTTCTCATACCAGCCTTCTTGTCTCCTATGATCTAGTTTTATGGATGGTTCCTTTTGACATAATTGGAAATTATAGGTTAAATTCTTTGTCTATCATCTTGATCATCATTTTGTCCTTCCTTCTGATCTCCATTTCTCACTACATCATCTTGAGAAATATCCTAATTTTTGGTATTTGCAGCCTAATGCTCGGTTGCAATATTCTATTGATCAGGAGCTATACATTATTGTTCATGTAGAGTGTCAGGTTCTTCATTGTAAACAAACATGTTGTAGTCCTCTAGTTCTTTTCTACTTTCCTTTTCATTCTTCTCTACAAATTCATCTATCTTTACATTTGCACTTTCAACAATTTTGTTAGAGGCTTTATTGAGATATTTATAAGCCTTTCTCTTGGTGGAATACCCTAGAAAGATACCTTCATCACTTTTGGAGTCAATCTTTCCATTTCTATCATCTTTTAAGATATAAAATTGACTACCAAAGATCTTGAAGTAACTTACATTGGGTGTGTAACCATACCATAGCTCATAGGGTGTCTTCTTGGTGTCTTTCTTCAATTGTACTTTGTTCAATGTGTAAATAGTAGTACTGACAGCTTCCCTCCAGAAGATTTTGGTGATGCCTTTCTCTATCATCAGTATCCTTGCACAATGAACAATGGATCTGTTCCTTCTTTCAGAAATTCCATTTTGTTGTGGTGTTCTCAGTGCAGAGACCTATCTTTTTATTCCATTCTCATTGCAAAATTTAGTGAATTCATCTAAAATAAATTCCCATCCTCTATTTGATCTTAAGCATTTCAATTCCTTACCCCTTTATTTTTCTACCATTTCTTTGTACCATTTAAACATATTGAATGCTTTTGATTTATCTTTTAGAAACATAACTATCATCATTCTAGAGTAATCATCAATAAAGAGAATGAAATATCTATCACCATAGTTACTCTTTGTCATCATGGGTCCACATAAATTAGTATGGAATAATTCTAGAATAGCATCAGATGTATGGGTTTTGCTTTTGAAACTAGACTTTGGCATCTTACCTTTTTGACAATTTTTGCACATGATATTGTCTATCTTTGACATGGTCGATAAGCCTTTTACATTTCTCTTTTTTCTTATCTTTATCATGTTGTAAAACTTTACATGAAATGAAATTTTATGCCACAACCATATGTCTTCATTTCTAGCCATTAAGAAATTGGTGTGAGTATCATTTAGATAGAATAAGTTACCTTTCGTCTGTTCACCAGTTCTAATCAATCTTCCTGATTCATTGAATATCTTTTTCTTCTTATTCTCAAATGCTACTCGGTGACCTGAATTATTTAGCTAAGAAACACTCAATAGATTATAATTCAATCCTTTCATCCAATAAGCATTTTCACATTTTATCAGGTTATTCAACATTATAGTTCCTTTACCTTTAATTGGACATGGTGTGTCATTACCCATTCTTACTATACCACCATTATAATACTCAAAAGTATTAAACTTTTGTATGTCACTGGTCATGTGGTGAGTGTAGCCACTATCTATGATCTAGATATCATTCTTTCTAACTTTAGATATGAGTGTAGTTTCTGCATACCTTTCATCTTCATCTGAATCATCTTTTACTGCAACAAACACTATCTCAATGTCTTCATCAGATTTGGTATCAGTATCTTCATCTTTGCATGTAGCTAGGTAGCTGGCGTTCTTTCCTTTGTCCTTGTAGTCTCAGGTATCTCTTCTTTCTAATTGTCAATTGCTTCTGTAATCTCGGTTATCACCTCTACCAAACTTCTTTTCAAATGATCTGTCATTACTTTTGTCATCTTTTCTTCTATTAGGACATCTTGCAGCAAAATATCCAATCTCTTTACAATTAAAACATACAAGTGGTAATTTACCTTAGTATTTACCTTTGCCTCTCTCCATTCTTCTAGCCATAAGTTCTTCAATTTCATCAAGATCTTCTTCTTCACTTTCACTTTCACTATCTTTTCTCATAGTGTGTTTATGACTTGATTTACTTATTCTCAAAGAAGATTTGAATGCAAACTCTATGTTTGGTAAGACACTATTATCTGAGCTATTCATCTCAAATGAAATTAGTCTTCCAATCAAACTATCTAGAGTAACGTTGTTATTTTCTACTGCTCTCATTTCTTGTATGGCAGATACTCTAATAGCATAAGTAGGTAGTAAGGTTCTTAGAATTCTACTTACTACTGTCTCTTCATCTAGTACACCTCCAACTCCTCGGATAGCATTGACTACTTCTTTGATTCTTCTGTTGTACTATGTGATGTTTTCACCTTCTTTCATTCCGAGATCATCAAAATTTCCTCTAAGGCTTTCTACCTTGGCTCCTAGAACACTTGTATCACCACCATATACAAGCTTCAATTTATCCCACATATGCTTTACATTTGTGCATGTTTTGACATCTTCAAATTCAGCATCAGAGAGTGAGGAAGCAACCTCTATTATCATGCAATTCTACTCATGCTTCTCTCTCATTTGTCCAACTATGAGTTCTCCCATGGGAAACACATATTTAGAATCTAAGTATTGAGTAACATCATTTCCAATACATGATAAGTGAGGTCTAATCCTACTTTTCCATGATGCAAAGTTGTCTTTATTCAACTTGGGCACATCTCATCTGTTCATCTTGTGATCTTTTTCTTGAGCTATTAAACTCCCTTTCTAAGAAAACAAGCTCTGATACCAATTGTTAGAATAACTAAGAGGGGGGGTGAATCAGTGGCCTCAAACATTAATCCTTAAATCAAACCAAAAACTTATTACCACATTTATAAGCCTCTAGTTATCTTCATTCCTACAAGATGATTTCCTTGAAATATTAATAACACATAACTACTTCTTGAATTACTCTTTCAAACCTTATTCTTACTTTTACCGATTAGTAGTCTTTCTATTTACCAAAATATAGTAAATAACTAGTGTATACCGATCAATCAAGATTTACATATGTGAAATTCAAAACAATAAATTAATGACTCATAAACACATTGAAATATGGATTTTTAATGTGGAAACCCTATTAAGGGAAAAACTACTGGGACTGGTAACCCAAATTTTCACTCTTTTGAAGTGAGCTCGGTGAAGAGCCAACCTTGTTAAAGGTTACAAACACACTGTTAGGTGTGACCTTGTTAGAGGATTTAAATAAATAGTTTGTCACTTAGTATCTGGCATCTAATGCTACCATCCTTGATCAAACACTCACTTGGCATGTCAATACATATTAGGCATATCCAATGCTAATTTGTATGATCAAAATTTTTGATACTCCTTGGGATGTATCTCAATTAGAAAAGACTTTTAAGTCCTGCTCGGTTAAGATACTTGATGCTTCAATGGTTACATTGAAACACTAAATTGATCTGTTCACATATACAACTAGAATTGCATATTTTTAGATCTATTGTAAGTACATTACCTTTGTGATCAATGTTATTAATTAAATACCTTTTCTCCACACTGTTCTGATATGTGATACTATATCACTGTTCATCGGTGTCTGCAGAATTTATCTCTTTCCTCAGCTTGATTGATCAGGTCTGAATGAAGACTTTCTTATCCTTCAGAATCTCTTTAGCATCTATTCTCTTATCACTCCCCTAATTTACATTGAATTATCTTGTCTCTTATATAGACATGATTTCACTATTTCTTAGCTTTCTTGATCTTGGTGTGATCCACAATTCTCGCTAATTAGATTTAAAGAAAAACTCTTGTTTTATCTCGTAGAGATTTTCTTGCCAACTGGACAAAACAAATTTAAATCCTTTACTTATCTCTGGCTTTATCTTGTCAATTAAAACAATGATAATTACCAGTTAAGTCTATATTTATCTCTTGACAGCTAAGCCTTTTGTCATTTCTGAACTCTTTATTCTTTCGATCAATACATCAGTTAGTTGTCGATGACAACTGACTGTTCGATCAGTGAGACTTTAGTTGTGCTCAGGATCTTCGTCCGTTGGTGTTGTCTATCTATAGGGAAACACTGTAATTCTGTCTGTCAGGTTACATTTTTCTTTTCTTGTCAGTTAATGCTATGAATTTTCTCGTTGGTAATGTTGTGCTTTTTCTCATCGAGTAATGTTGTGCTATTGCTCGTCAGGTAACACTGTGACTTTGCTCATCGGTAATGTTGTGCTTTTTCTCATCGGGTAACACTATGAATTTTCTCTTGTTGGTTTACTCTATCCATCGGTGTGCACTTTGTCGGTGTATATAGTCACTTTGTGAATACTTTATTTTTATGCATTATTGATAGCATAGCCTTTCATTCATTGGTTCTTTGAAGTTTTTAGTAGTATGACCATACAAATTATATCAAGTTGACATCAATGAAAACACAATACATTAATTGATTTAATGTCTTGCATTAACTTTTTGTGGCTTGTTGATCATCAACTTAACATCTTCAAACATTCAATCAATTATAGTTTATTAACTAGGTTAGCCACACTCAAGAGAGTAACCGCTTCATGACACCTAAGAATAAAAAATCCTAGATGCATTAGAGAATGTACCCAAACACAATAGATAGTCACTAAGGTAAGATGCAACAAACACAATAAACTAAAAAACTTACAAATTATTATCTACAGATTATGAGTTACAATGGCCAACAACTAAACACGTAGTGGGCATACAAAATCCCAGAGTTCCCAGTGTAGAAACTCGAGCTCTAATACCAAGTGTAATACCCCGCCATATAACCCAAGAGAGATTACCCTAAAACATGTTACTAAGTTTGTAGAATATTGTTTTTAAATAGTTTCAATTGATAAAGAATTAATGACGCGGAAGCAATATAACATAAGACAATACATACTCATAAATGAGACTTATTTATAGATTAAAAATCCCGAGGGTTTCATGATGTAGAATTGCATAAATTAACTAATCTACTAAAAGAAATTAAACAATATAACATCTTTATATAATGCAAATGAATAACAATAACATCATCTCATAAATGAAACCTAGATACAACTAATATCATAATGAACCAACAACCACTGCACAAGTCATAGGGTATGTAATAAAACTCTAATAAAAGTATAATACAATATCCTATAATATCACAACTGATAAAATTATACAAGTAAACAACTTAAGAAAGATAAGAGAGAATCTCCAATAATGATGAACAAGGAGGTACAACAACATCAAAGATCATCCAAACATAAATTCATGAATGTCAAATCTCAATGGTAATAAGAATCATTACCACCTAACCACATGGAACCAAAGGTCCACTCCCATCGTGTCAAGGAGATAACAAAAGACCCCACTCAAATAAAATAACTAAAGAAGGTAGTGACAACTAAGCAAGGGGATCTTGATAGATCTCTAACTTTAGGGCAATCGAAATGTGTAGGAAACCTAGACTGTGTATAGGAAGGTGTCATCACATATGTCTAACCCTTAAGTCTTGTCCTGGTATTCTCTCTGGACCCTGGCACTTAAGTGACCATAATGACTCCTCAACCAAACAAGGTTATTAACTATGTCAGAACTATACCTCGCATGGCGGAAAACATCTTCTCATCCTCTATCTTAGCCTATACAAGTGCTCAAGCATGGGTGAGGTACCATATCATATTAATTCATTTTAAACCCTCCAATTATGTATTATGTTATCACTTGATTAACAAAACTTACAATAAGTGATCCTAGCTGCCACTTGTGGGCCTCAAAACTTATTCCAAGCCACCCCCTACTACACAACTAGATAACCTACCCTAATGCTCCAACCAAAAGAACCAAAAGAAAGAAAACAAAAAAAAACCATGAGGACTTCTCATAAATCATAAATTAACATATTCACCAAGAAAAATGCTAGAGCATAACAAATAACATATCATCCTATACAAGGATCCAAATTGTCCATTACATATTGGACATCTCAATAGAACAATACAAATTCACGTATCACATCACAAGATCAATGACCATCAAAACATCACAAGAACCCATCTCCAAACATTGAGTAACATAATCCACAAGATAGTCATTAAGAACACTGAACCACCATAACAACAGAAACAAGGTAACCAAGTTAATTAGGACTCAACAGAAAAGTGGTCATCGCCTTTTCATGGTTAAATAACATAATGATCAGAGAGTTAGAGAACACACAACATAATAAAAATATGTTTACAAAATAATACAAGAACCAATCGAGATATGAAAATGGTTATAAATTATGATAATATAAACCGAAAGTGCATAAGAATAAAATTTATAAAATAATTCAAGACTCAAAGACAAAATTCCCACCTAGGGCAGTACTCTACCTGTGACCGACAAGTACTCACAAACAAAAAAACAAAACAAACCCCAATTATAAAACACATCCATTTATAAACTCTCTTTTGACCATATAATACAGGTAGTATTAATTATAATTTTAGTTTTTAATAATCATACTCAATTATTAATTGAATTATTTTAACTGAGACAAACTAATTTATAAATTAATTCTATTTTAAAACATACTTTAACGTAAATAAAATTATAAATTCATTTTAAGTTAATATAATCTAATTTTAAATTAAATAAATTTAAATATAAAATAATTTAAATTAAAAAAATAACTAATCTAAATTTAAAATAAAATAAATTATATCTAAAAAAAAAAAGTAAACTTAATTATAATTATATAAAAAAAATCACAAACTAATCTAAGTTATAATACTCATAGAAAAATAAGTATAGAAAGAAAATTACATACTAGACGCCATAATTAACCACTGGGTATAAATCACATTAGAATTTAATAATAATTAACTCAAAAAGGGTCTCCTTATCGCATACGTGAACCCCACTAAAAAAACAAAGAAAACAAAATAAAATTCAATCTAAACATGACTCCCTTATTCCTTATAATAATATTTTTTTTTTTAAATTAAAATAAAACTATTTTTGCTTTATTCTTTTTCTTTTCAAATAACTTTTTCCCCAAATAAATAAATAGTGTTTATTTATTTTTCTTTAAATAATTTTCATTTTAATCTTCTCAATAAGATATACTTTAAAAAAATTCTATTAAACAAATACATTTATTTCTAAAACATAGATTTTAACTAAATATTCAAAAAAGTGATTTCTTTCAAAATAGAATGGATTATCTAAGGTTTTAATAGAGTTTTTAATCAAACCCTAATCAAGTCAATTTCAATTTTTCTAATGTTTGCCTGAATTTCCTCAAAGAGAGCCTAGAGTTTTAACAGATTCTCCTACACATAGTTTGTTCTAAATTGAACATCAAGGTTTACAGATCTAACATGCAAACAGTAAAGAAAATTCATAGCACCATAACAATGGCCATATTCTAAGATTGGTCAAACACGAAGCAAACAAGGAATTTCACACAAGGAGATTTTAGTATTTCAGATGCATAGAAGATGGGGATATGAGTATTGAAATCGAGGATTCAAGCCCTACCTCAAACCACCAGTTGACAAAATCCATGAAGAACAATCCAAAACCCTGGAAATCTTAAGCTTTCACAATTTCCTTGCATCCGAAATCCAGAGCCAAAACTTGTAAAAATATGTGCAACCTATGTGTACAATAATGGCCAAAAAAAACTTGATAAAGAAAACCTACTCAACCTAGGGTTTCCAAAGCTCATGCAACCCTAAAAGAAAACTCAACTCAAAAACTCAAATAATAATAATAATAATAATAATAATAATAATAATAATAATAATAATAATAATAATAATAATAATAATAATAATAATAATAATAATAATAAAGAACTCAACTTAAAATTGAGTAATAAGAATTAATTTATTTAATAATTGATAATTACAAGCACTTTCCAATTTATCCAATTAACTCAGCTTTTTACTTTAAATTTATATTTTAATTTTAAGAAAAGAATGTGTTATAATGAATTTAGAATAACTGAGAGGGGAGGGGTGAATCAGTTATCCATAGGTCTAGATGTAGTAAATAAAGAAAAATTGTACTTCAGAGCTACTCGGCAGTAGTAGCCTAAATAAACAACTTTAATCATGCAATTTACTGTCAATTGAAATTAGCTTGTAGTAACATAACAGTAAAGTAAATCATAAGCATTCACACAAGTTGACACAAGTATTTAACATGGAAACCCAATATGGGAAAGACCACCAGTAACATGCTACCAAGTTTTCACTCTTCTGAAGTGATGCCCTGTGAGGAGCCAACCCTGTTAAAGGTTACAATAACACACTGCTAGGTGTGACCTAGTTAAAGGATTTAATCACCCTGTCAGGAGTGTCCTTGTTAGAGGACTTAGAACATTCTAATCTGAATGTCACCTTGTTAGATTATTTATACAAATGACTGTTAAGTCAACCTTGTTAAAGGATTTAACTGATACAATGGTAAGAAAGTAATCAACAGTTTGTGATCTGATACATATAACTTCCTTTGCAATTCAGATCCAATTACAGCTCTGATGTTAACTTACTGGATAGCCTGCATTGTCATTTCAACCTTCTGATCTGCTTGGAAATCTGTCAAGCAATCACACATGCAACACTCTGCCTCTGTCTTTGTCTTTTCTGCTAGATCATGCTTAACAGTAAATCAACTATGCAAACCTCTTGCATACACATACATTCATCCACACTTCCACACTCACTGAATAACCCCTGAGGTTATCATATACCTCTCTATCTAGATTAGATAAATATTTTTTTGCTAGAACAAGATCGTAGATCTTAGGTTAGGTCAGATCCAACGAATCATTCCATCTTTGCATTACCTTTACTTCTCCAAAGTAGTCTCTAATTAAATCTTGAAACCATGCATTAATTATGGTTACCCATACATTAAATGATGTGGATCAATATTTAATTAATATTACATATCCCAATAAAATCAACAAAGTCGACTAGAGATCTCAAATCTCATCAATAATCAAACTTCTGTAAGTCTTCCTTCATTGTTGTTTTCACTCGGCAATTTCAATGGTGCTCGGCATTGAGAAACTTTTTGCTTGTCACAAGCAACTTTACTCGGCACAAGCCAAACTTTCTCGGCACAGAACAGCCATAAAAATTGTCTTTGAAAGATAAGAAACAAATTACTTTGCTAGAGTGCCAAATGATCAGATACCCTTTGAATTACCTTAACTCAACCATTCACTTGGTCTTCTTGTTAAATCTTCTTCATCAACAATAGATATGGTACTCAAACAGATAGCAATAGTCTCACCAATAAAGGTTTGACATCAATGACAAAATAAAAATTGCTTGCAATGTCACTTTCCAACAATCTCCCTCTCTGGCATTGATGGCAACACAAAATATTAGAACAATGATTTAACAAACATAGTTACCAACCAATCCAAAAAATTCACCTGTGTTCCTTGATATGAACAAATCTTCATTAATGTCTTTAGCTTCATTCTGATTCTTATCTGTAAAACATTTCTCCCTCTGTGTCTGTAATCACACTGTAATCATCTGTGTCTAATCATCTGTAGACTCCCTCTAAGTAGATAATCACTTCAATGTTTTCAACAGTAACTTCTGCCTCTTTATAGTTAATCTCTTCCTCTTTGTAATTTCTCTTTCTCAGTAATCTCTTCCTTCTTCCTTGTTATAGGTAATCTCTCCCTCTTTGACAACAATGCCAAAGATGTCAATATCTTTATCATATAGATCTTGAGTATCATGTTGATCCTGTCATCTTCAGTATGACTGATTTTTCTTGTCTGTTCTTGCTCATCTTCACAACTTTAGCCAACATCCTAAAGTGTGACTTACTATGCATCAATGTGTCAACTTTTCTGAATGAAATATTTGATGCAACAGTACCATACATAACTTAATTAGCCTCAGTTAGGGGAATCACCCCCAATTTACCTCATAGATACTCATGAGCATCCTTGGGTAGTGCTTTTGTGAATATGTCTGCTAATTGTTCTTTAGTGTTCACATAATCCAATCTTACTTCGTTACTCTGAACTAGCTCCCTCAAGTAATGATACTTGATAGCTATATGCTTTGTCTTTGAGTGCATAATAGGATTTTTAGAAATATTAATAGCACTTGTGTTATCACAATATATGACAACTCGATTAGTGATTTCTTCCTTCATACCTTTCAGTAGTATCTTCAACCACACAATGTTAGAAAAATTAACTACTGCTGCCACATACTCGACTTCAGCTGTATATTTTGAGGTGTAGTTTTGTTTCTTGCTTGTCTAGGAGATCAATTTATTTTCTAAAATAAATGCTCCACCAGTAGTGCTTTTCATGTCATCAACATTTCCAGCCCAGTCAGAATCAGTGTAAAATCTGAGTTCAAACTTGTCATTCTTTTTGTAGTATAGACCATAGTCCTCAGTTCCTTTCAAATATCTCAGAATTCTTTTGATTGTCATCATGTGAGTTTCCTTAGGATTAGCAAAAAATCTTGCTACAATCCCAACAGCTAGAGAAATGTTAGGTCTGCTGTGAATAACATACTATAGTTTTTCAATCATTGACCTGTAGAGTGTTTGCTTCACTTCTTTTGTGTCATCATCTTTTGTTAGTTTCTATCCAGTAGCCATGGGTGTACTCACTGGTTTGGACTGTTCCATTCCAAAAGTTTTTAGTATCTCTTTGATATATTTTTATTGAGTAATATAGATACCATTCTTCATTTGATAAATTTGTAAGCCAACAAAAAAAATTATTTCACCAAACATAGACATCTCAAACTCAGTTTTCATCTCTATTGCAAATTTTTGACATAACACATCTTGTCCACTAAATATGATGTCATCTACAAAAATTTCAGCTAATAATGTACCTTTGCTTTGCTCTATTTTCAAGTACAGGTTGTTGTTGTCATTGGTTCTTGCAAATCCAATCTTGATCAAATAATTGTGCAATATTTCATACCATGCTCTTGGCGCTTGCTTCAATCCATACAATGCTTTGTGCAATCTAAAAACCATATCCCTTTTGTTTGGGTCTACAATGCCATCAGCTTGGTCAATATATACTACTTCTTCCAAGATTCCATTGAGAAATGCAAATTTCACATCCATCTGATAAAATTTGAATTATTTGTAGGCTGCATATGCAAGTAAGGTTCTGACACCTTCCAATCTTGCAACTGGGGTGAAGGTTTCACTGTAGTCAATTCCTTCCTCCTGTGCATAACCCTTGCATACTACTCTAGCTTTTTTTCTTGTCACTTCTCCATGTTCATTTAGTTCGTTCCTGAATACCCATTTTGTGCCAATTACATTTTTATCCTTTGGCCTAGGTACAAGTGTCCAAGTTTTGTTCTTCTCAATCTGTTCAATTTCCTCATTCATTTCTTGTATCCAATCTTCATTTTCTAAAACATCTTTCACTGTTTTGGGCTCAAATTCACATAACAGACATGTGTTATTTTTCAGCTTACTTCTTCTCATAACAGCAAAATACTTTGACCCAATGATCTGATCAGAATTATGATTCCTTCTCACATATTTTGCTAGGGTAGGCTCAGTCCTTGCTTTAGGTTCATCGTCTGTATTCAGTTCTAGTTGATTCTGTGACTTAGCATCTCCATCAGATAGCTCGGCATTCACTTTCAGTTTCTTGTCAACTCCACTCTGTGACTCGGCAGGTGCATGTTCTTGTTCAAGAGTAGTCTCAGGTAGTGAATTAGAATCTTTCTTATCCAGATATATGAATGATTTGTAGCTTCCAGGCTCTTGTGTACTTTCAGCTTCATTTCTTTCTGCAAACTCATCAATTCTTACATTTGCACTTTCAACAATTTTTTTATTATTAAAATTCAGACATTTGTATGCTTTTTTTTTGGTTGAATAACCAAGGAATATACATTTTCACCTTTCACATCTAATTTTCCATTTCTATTGTCTTTCAGTATAAAACATTTCCTTCCAAAGACTTTAAAATACTTTACACTAGGTGCGTAACCATACAAAAGTTCATAAGGTGTAGCATTTGTACCTTTATTGACTTGAACTCTATTCAGTGTATAGACTGCAGTACTTACAGCTTCTTTCCAATACTTTTGTGCAACATTTTTTTCTATCATTAGTGTTCTTGCACAGTCCATAATAGATCTGTTCCTTCGTTTAGCAATACCATTTTGTGGAGGAGTCCTAGGTGCAGACATCTGTCTCTTTATGCCTCGGTCATTACAAAACCTGTTAAACTCATTAGAAATAAACTATCCACCTCTGTCAGATCTTAAGAATTTGAAACTTTTGCCTATTTCCTTTTCAACTTTAGCTAAGTACCATTTAAATAACTGGAATGCATCAGATTTTTCCTTGAGAAACATTACAATCATCATCCTTAAATAATCATCAACAAATAGAATAAAATATCTAGCACCACAGTAGCTTCTTTCTCCAATGGGACCATAGAGATCAGTATGGACCAGTTCCAAAATTTCCTCTGATACATATGTTTTACTCTTGAAACTAGACTTAGTCATCTTTCCAAGTTGACATTGTTTACACATAGCATTCTCAGGTTTCTTTAACTTAGGTAGCCCTCCAACATTTTTCAGTTTACTTATGCTTACCAAGTTATCAAAGTTCACATGACACAACCTCTTATTCCATAACCAAACATCATTGTACTGTGCAAACAAACATGTTTCTTCAAATAAATCCAGATAAAATAAGTTACCTTTAGTCTCCACTACCAATAAGTTCTCTAGTAGAAACATAGATCTTTGCCTTTCTATGATGGAATTCAACTTTGTAACTAGAATTGTTCAACTATGCAACACTCTGCAAATTATATTTGAGATCATCAACCCAATACACATCATCACATCTAATTTTTTTAGTCAGGTTAATCAGTTCATTACCTTTGATAAGACATGGTGAATCATTACCAAATTTTACATATCCTCCTTTACATTGGTTTAGGGTTTTAAACTTATCTTTGTCACCAGTCATATGATGGGAACAACCACTGTCAATGATCCAACGATCATTTTTTCTCATATAAGAGATTAGTATAGTTTTCTCATCATCATCAAAATATTCTTTCACTGCAATATAAACAACTTCTATATCATTGTTATCAGAATTATCAGTGTCATTGTCAGAAGTTTCTTCAGCAATATAACAAGATCTCTTACCTTTGTCTTTGTAGTCCTTATATTTCCTGAAGTCTTGGTCATCCTTTCTATCTTTGTATTCTTTGTATTTTTTGTCCCTTCTTTCATCCTTTTCATTCTTGTCAGGACATCTAGCAGCTAT
>MU224313.1:935255-956673 GCA_018584345.1 Thuja plicata | reverse complement strand
ATTAATTATGGTTACCCATACATTAAATGACATGGATCAATCTTTAATTAACATTACATATCCCAATAAAATCAACTAAGTCAGCCAGAGATCTCAAATCTCATCAATAATCAAACTTCTGTAAGTTAGCCTTCATTACTATTTTCACTCGGAAATTTCAATGGTGCCCGGCATTGAGAAAATTTTTGCTCATCACAAGCAACTTTACTTGGCACAAGCCAAACTTTCATGGCATAGAACAACCAAAAAAACTGTCTTTGAAAAATAAGCAACAAATTACTTTGCCAGAGTGCCAACTGGTTAGATACCCTTTGAATTACCTTAACTCAACCATTTACTTGGTCTTCTTGTTAAATCTTTTTCATCAACAATAGATATGGTACTCAAACAGATAGAAATAGTCTCACTAGTAAAGGTTTGACATCAATGACAAAATAACAATTTCTTGCAATGTCACTTTCCAACAGAATGTGCAACTTTAATTGCATAATATTATTTAGTTAACAAATAATATTTTTGCATAATAATAACATGCAAATTGTTAATAAAATATCAATTCACTAATTATGCTTTTCAATCTCAATTCTGGATTAAATAATTAATTAAATCCACTATTCTCAGAATTAGACTTTTTAATTAAGTCTTTTTAATTAACACGTATTTTTAATTAATATTCATTAATTAAATAACATGATCTTTAATATTTCTATATTTAACAAGTGCCACTAGGTGGCTAAGTATTTGCCTATACATAATTATAGTTATAATATTTGATATAATTTAAATAAGTATAATAATTTATAATTTTATTAGAAATAATAATCTAATAGTAGAGAAGCAAACATAATTTTAAAGTAAACTAAAAAAATAAATTATTTATTTATATAATAATTTTTATCAATTTAATATGTTTTTAAAAAATAATTATTTAATATAAAATTTGTATAATTATGAGACAATAATATGAAAAAAATATTATGTCTAAAATTTTTATTTTATTTGTATATTTATTATTATTATTATATAAAGTATATGTTAAATAATTTTTATATTATAAGGTGAAAAAAAATAGGAGAACTTGAATGAATTTAGAATTTATTTAAATGTGGGTATGTCCACAAAAATTGCATTATGGAATTAGTGTTTCCGTAAAATTCGTGTATAAGACCCCAAAATTATTAGCCAATAAGTGTGAAGAAAAATGATTTTCATCATTTTATAACATAAATATTTCATATCTATTCTTTAAAAAAAAAACAAAAAAAAAAAATACTGAATTGTAATTGGTTGAAATTTTTTGTTTTAATAACGAGTTAAGAAAAACTCATTGCAATAGTATATAGCCTAATGGAAATACTAATAACATTTAAATATTAATTACATAATTAATCTACTAAATCACTCAACCAACTAACACAAAACTCACATCAATCACATGACAAGACAACATGACGACAAAACCAACTGAACCTAAAATACCACAAACAAGCACAAAAGGAAAGGTTAACGAATGACATCACCTTGACGAATTCAGAAGGTAGGAGATAAGATACTTGTCCACTATTTCAGGACAATAATGGCTTAAGTTGGGATTTGGACCTATCTATTATCTCCCCTCTCTTACCATTGAGATATTGCGATAGGGCACACTCATCTTGACAATTATGGGAAGTCGATGCTTGGTACCTGCAAACCTACATCACAAAGTTGAGCATGTACATAATGTATATATAATAGACGGTGATAGGGATCGGTCAAATGTGTGGATCTCACAATGCAAGTAACTATGTATCCATCCTCTACCACATTATACACATCATACAAAAATGTAAGATAAACATGTCACACAGTAATGTAAAAGATATATGTTAACCATACAAATGAAAGTATGGGGTGAGTAAAATCATCCTAACATATGCATAATAATCATGAAAATAACCTAAATATTGTGGCATCAATAATCAAAAGTAAATTAGGGGTGGGCACTACGCTGTGCCTCTTAGTCATTTCTAGGTTTTGTACTCATTTCTAGGCAGTTAGGGCTAAAGAATGGGGTCAAAACCAGGTCAAAGGGAAATTTTGACTACCCACACATGCCAATGGCATAGCTCATGTACCCAAGTGTGTAGGAACCATACTTGGTATGACCAAGTGTGCATCACACATGCCCAAGTGCGTTGCCTACGCAGTCGGTTAGCCAAACTGCGCAGTTGGTCAAGGAAAACTACAAATGGGCCAAACAGGGTCCGGGGGGTCTTAAACCTTCCCAATCATTCCTAAATAGGTCCAAACCATAGGATATGGTCAAAATTATGTCAAATTTGGTCAAACCTAGATAGATTTGGTCAACAAGTAACATAAAGTATAGAAAGTTGACCAAAGTTGCATGGTAATCACAAGAGGAGCTGACATTGGTGCAGATACGGGAGAGAAGACTGACGTGCCTAGACATATGCCATAGGTTGAGAGAGAATGAGAGGAAAATCCTAGCCACATTAGGACTCTACTATATCACATATTTCATGAGATTAGGGCAAACCATGGACTGATTATAGCAGTGGCAGAGTGATGGCACTCAGAGACAAGTTCGGTCCACTTACCAATAGGCTAGGTGACTATGAGTTTGGAGGATGTATGGTACACCCTTAGGATCCTGATACATGGTGAGTTGGCATAGTATGACCCTACTACATGGAGGTTAGTACTACATCAGATGTTTGACAGTGATGACAAGGATCTAGACATCATGGATTATGAGATCAGGTGGGAGACCGTGGGAAGACAACATGATAGATTGGTCGCAGTTATATGTTGTATGATGAAAGGATTACTAGTACCATAAAAATGAGGCCATGGCTTCCATATTGGCTAGGGGAGAGCCCTAGAGTGCATGACCATGAATGGAAAAATGTTTGCATGGGTTTTGTGCATGCTAGTGATGACCTACTACCATCTCCATCAGGTAGCTTACAAAGGAGGGCTATTGATCAGTAGCGAGATCACGTTGCTATAGGTTTGGGCTTATGACCATATAGTTTTATTTTGGCCTATTATAGAGAGGATTATGCTTCCAAACATTCCATATGTATACTTCTATCATGGAGCACTCGCACAGGGGCCACTAGGTTATGCACTATACTTTAGACATGAGATAGATATACTCAGAGATTTCATGTGGCAACCATAAAGAGATTTCCCTGGATGGGATGGTGATGAATAATTTTCCCCATTATAGGCATGAGAGATATCTCATTGGGAATACTATCATAAGACATGTATTGGTTGAGATGCAGTTTCCATAGAGAGTGCATAGGCAGTTCAGAGAGAGACAAGGAGTACCAATAGACATGACACTATTTGCACACTCAAGAGGTGAGGTCAAGTCATGGGGTGAAGTACTCAGGACAGAGGTAGCATATGTAGGTTTGAGCTATTAGAGCCTAGGAAGTGGCAATCAGGTGTAGACATTGCAAATGTAGGGATGAATTCAGAGTATGATAGATGGTTTGTACAGCACAGGCTTGTTCCTTTGACAGATTCGGTGGTACCAGTATTGAGATTGTGGATGCCTAGGGATGATAGCACGAAGGAGGAGGATGAGGAGGAGGAGGATGAGGAGTCTAGCAATAGTGATGGGGATGGTATTGAAAGTGATCTTGGTGCTATTCCTATGCATATGGATGAAATATAGGTTCTCGATGATAGGATTGAGGAGGGTAGGTAGAAGAGACATCACATTGCAGAGCTGACTAGCCAGATAGACCGAATGGCCCTTGAGAGAGACACAAACTGGGCATCATGGAATGAAGAGTGAGAATAATGGAGTGTAGAGAAAGCATCATGGAGTGTAGAGTGGCCAGTACTCATGGATGGATTGATAGTAGAGAGGCATGTAGTGATAGCCTCTCAAGATACATCTATATCTATAGTATAGAGGGCTGAGGAGGATTCTCAACAATTCATCAGTACCAGCACAGACGCAAGTGCACATAGGATTAAAAAGATGCTAGGGGATGCTCAGGCAGAGTCATAGTATTGGAAGGACATGTATAGGAGAGATGTGCCATGAGAGCAGTGGGCACCGAGTTATAGAGCATCTTCCAGTAGATCACACTCTTGTAGGACACAGAGCAGCGAGGGGGTGTTGCGACTGATGGGGCCACCAAGGTCAGGAAAGTGAGGATATCAGATAGGAGGGGCTTCATCCTCTAGACAAGATAGGGATTAGGAGGACCTAGAGAGTAGAGGCTGATAGGAGATTCTCTCTAGAAAATGGAAATTTTTGATAAATATGCTATAGATTACGAGCCTGCAAGCTTTAGTGTATACAGACACTTTGATTTTTGTACTCTGATACTTTTTTGAGAGATATATATGATATGTAGCTACTTTATGATGGTTTTTCCTATGTATATAATGGATGCTTATGCACATGATTTTACTTTCCTATTGTATGATGATGCTTATATACGATGATGTATCTCTTTTTTATGCAATATATACATGTATGAATGCAACATTGTTTTATTTAATTTTGCGGCTTTTTGAAAATGTATGAATGCAAAATACAAATGTAATTTTGTATTTTTCTTGTTTATAAATGAATTAATGCAAGATTTACATGCTTTTGGTGTTTTCCCTTTTATAAATGCATGTATAGAGGATGTTTATATTTTTGATGTACCAGAGTACTAGACCAAGATGAATGCGAGGACTCGTTGAACAAGTGTTAGCGAAAAGCTGAAATTAGGTGAAGAAATGTTAGTAAGATAGAAATATATTGGATTTAATAAGTTAAATTATGTCATAAGAGCTTATTTTGATATTCCAAAATTGGATGTAGTGCATCATGGCCCACAAAAAGCTAGAGCGAGAAAGCCATCCTTTTGCGTAAACAAACACGATGCAGACAAAGGATGATCTTCTCCATCCTGAAGAATATAGAAGGCATGCCCTAGAATTTCATGACATCATCAAATAGGAAGAAGACAAATAAAAAAATGATCATGAACCATCCCAGTCACTCTCATAAGTTCAGATAATATCATTGAGTAGCATAGGAACATGACCAAAAAAGAAAAATCAATGAAAGATAAAACACTCACTGAAACAATGTGAGCCAACAACCATTCTAATATGTTTGTTACTTGCATTAAATGTTCTTTCTTTGATGGCTTAGTTTTTTTTAATTGACTAATTGGATGACTGATTAATAGGTTGGATAGATAGGTTGGTTGATAGCAAAGAAGACATAATTGAACTAGAGCTCCACCATTTCTAACTGGAGTCTTCACTTTAATCTTTCAGTTATTCCTTGGAGTTTTCATCTAGGATTCTCTTTGCATGAGAAACTGATGGACAACTTCAAGTCAAGAAAACACTCACTAAAATAATGTGAGCCAACAACCATTCTAATATGTTTGTTACTTGCATTAAATTTTCTTTGTTTGATAGCTTAGTTTTTTTGAATTGACTAATTGGATGACTAATTGATAGGTTGGATAGATGGATTGGTCGATAGAAAAGAAAAAATAATTGAACTAGAGCTCCACCATTTCTAACTACTGTCTTCACTTTAATCTTTGAGTTATTCCTTGGAGTTTTCATCTGGGGTTCTGTTTGCATGGGAAACTGATGGATAACTTATAGTCAAGCCAAAATGAACCCAAGTCCATAGGAAGACAGATTTGAGACTCCTTCATGCAAAAAACCCATCTTCACACTGGAATGACACAAAACTTTGGACCCCAAACTTTGCTCCAAAAAATGAAGATCTGAAAATTGGCTAAGAGTGGACTTTTAAGACCCATGAAGTTTCAGACTTTTAGAGTTCAAAAGGCCAAAAAATTGAATTTGAAAAAATGGCTAAATATAAAAAATGACCCCTTCAAAAAATGCTAAGTGTAAAAAAAAATCTCCCTTTTGCAAAATTTGACTAAGTCCAAAATAAACTTTTTAGGAGTTTCAGGGTTTGAGGACTTTGGGATTTTGAACATCTCTGAAATCTGAAACTCTGAAAATCTCATGACTAAAAAATGGCTAAGTCCAAAATGACTTGATTTAGGATTTTCAAGATTTTAGGGTTTCGGGGTTTCAGGGATTTTGGGTGGACATCTCTGAAATCTAAAACTCCAAAATTATCATGAATGAAAAATGGCTAAGGCCAAAATGACTTGGTTTAGGATTTTTGGGGTTTCAGGGTTTTGGGGTTTCAGACATCTCTGAAATCTGAAAATATGAAAATCTCATGACTAAAAAATGACTAAGTCCACTGGCAGGATCCTGGGGTGAGCATTGTAGAATCTCTTTGCAACTTCTTAGACTTCATCAAAACTAAGTAACTCCACAAATTTAGTTTCCCATGTTGCCTCTCCCTAAACCTATAAAGGCGTGCTTCAAACTTTTGAACTTATTCAATGCCATCTATGATTTGCTTCATATTTTCCTTGAGCTAAAAATTTTATTACAAATCATCTTTTTAGTTCACCGTGGTCACAATTCCCATGAATTTTTGAATAATATTCTTGGTAAAATATTAATTCTCTTTGTTCTCATCTTCATACAGCTGCAAGTCAATCCCATCAAAGACTTTTTCTAACTCATCGGTTCATAACATGACACATAGAGATTCTCAGTTCCACAATCACCAAGCACGCCTCATCAATAATCTTTATTGAAAACAAGAAATTAAAAAAGAACTAATTCTATACGCAAGAAAATTAAAAATAACTCTAAAAACACACAAATAGAAAATAATCCAAAAGAGGGAAAAAGAGAGGGAAAAACACCAAAAGTTGACTCAACCCACATCCAACTATTGGGAGCACATGGGCCCACAATATTACTCAACAGAGGCCTAATCAAATCAACCAAAAGGATGAAAGACCCAAAAAAGGGGGTCCCCATTATGCCAAGTGGCCAAAATGGGGCATGTGTTATGGAACCACAATAAATAGCCCATACAAAAGGAGAAATGACTAAGGCATTTCTTTATCAACAAACAACTTTTGGAAACTTATCTTGCAATAAAATGATCATAAGAACCATCAATGGAAATATTCATTTACTAACTCTCAAAATTGAAGTCTCTTGTCATTTCTCCTAGTGTGTGTACTTTTGTAATCATTCCTTTGACCTCTTGACAAAGATAACTTAGACAAATATCATCCAAAACCAACCTTCACAATGTTGACAAGGGCTTCCCGGGAAGAACTCTACTACCAGTCACATGTCTATAGCCCCAAAATAGTTTCCCCCGAGTCCCAATCTAACCTTTCTCTACTGCCAATTAGGTGTCCATAGCCCCGATAGAGATTTCTAGAGTCACCCTGTTAATCTCTAAGTTCAGTTGATGATTAGTGACCAACACTTAGTCATTCACTTAGGCAGTTTTAGTTGGATATCACTGTGGCTGAGCTAAAACTATGCAAGGCCGAGAAACATTGTCGAGTAGTTACAGTTTTCCTAGTTACATTGTCGAGCCGAGTAGGATACAGATATGTTAAGTGCCGAGTGATGACAAGTCAAGTGCCGAGAAAAATAGTTTTTATATACATGTCTGGAATGATACAAACTTCGAGGATAAGTGATCTAGCCGACTTGTATAAGCTTTTTGGGCCAACTTATGTATGCATTTAATATTTTTCTACGGAGTTAGTTATGCATTTAATTGTTTTATCCTATGCATGACCTATTGTAAACATTAATTGTAATACCATCAAGGTATGGGTATTAGATCTTGATCATTGATCTAGATCTCACTATCAGATTTGAACAGGTATATTAGATTGCTTCTAAACCCTATTTTGGAAGTGTGTAAGGAGAGAGTAGACAAATTGTCTAGTGATTGCCTTTTGAACTAAAATGCACAGAGGGTTATTTTGTTAAGAAGTAGAGATCAAGCAGAATGAGAACACAGTGAACAATAGAGTAAAGTTATTTCAGATTATGAGATCATAGAAGGTACTAGAAAGAGGAGATATGTCATTAGCATCAGAGTGCATAATGAAGGATCAATACTTGAGACATTCTAATCATTGTATCAGGTGAAAATCTCTTAACAGAGTGGTTCTAGGAGACCTTTCTTTATCTCCTAACAGAGTGCTTACTTCATTTTAAGTTGAAATCCTTTAACAAGGTAGATTGTAATGATCTTAAGCTCTTAACCGGGCAGACCTTTAATAGGGTAGATTACATTTTGTAATCAACATATGTAACCTTAAAAGGTACACTTTATTACTGCAGTAGTGGAGAATTTTGTGGGTGTCATCCCCACCCCAGTTTTACCTATTTGGGTTTCTGGGTTACCAAGTTATTGTGTTATTTGTTATTTATTTCATTATGTGGATGCTATCTAAGATTACATTAGATTCATATATGTATGAATGTGGATCAGTTTGTTTTAAGTGTTTAAATTAGAAGATCTGATTCACCCCCCCTCTCAGTATTTTGCTTTCCCATTATTGTATTTCCAACAATTGGTATCAGAGCTTAGTTCTCTAAAAGGTCATAATCAGCTTGAGAATTCAGATCTTGAGATGGAGATCTACAAGATGGGTAAATTCATTGAGAATTAAAAGATTGATATTCAGCTAGCAATACAACAACTTGAGACTGCAAGACAAGAATTAAAGAAGTCCCTGATTGCAAGGAAAGATTTGGCTAAACTAATGAATGAAACTCATTATCAGGAAGAGGACACCACAAATCTATTTTAGAATAGAGATTCTATTGAGAGCGATGTAGCAATAGAAGATCTACTAGAAAAGAACAGTGCACTATGTGAAGAAGTCAAAAACTTGAAAAAGGAACAAGAAGCCCAATCAATAAGAATGTGTGAAGTTGTTGAACAGAAAAAGAAAGCTGAAGATGACAAGGCTATGGAAGAAGAAGACAAGAAAATGATGACTACCAAACTTGATGAAAGAACACATGATGTGCAAACAATGGCAGTCAGTCAAGTAGACATGGAAAATCAACTACTACTTGTGAATTAGGAGATCTGTAGGAAAGACTTGGAGATTGTAAATCTTAGATCTGAGAACAGTAAATTGAAAGATGAATTGAGATCTGAGAAAGAGCTTAATAATAGAATGAATGATCCAAGTGCAACTATGAGCTACTTTGAACAACTGGTGGAAGCATCAAGAAGACCTAAAGATTCTTCTAGATTAGGTCACACTAAACAACATACAACCACTAAAGATGGATAATCATCTAAGATAGGTGAAAGGAGGCATGCAAATTCGAGAAACAACAAACTTGTTTGTCACCACTATGGGAAACCAGGTCATACAACAAACATTTTGCCAAAGCAAGAATGGTAAGTCCAATCTGAAAACTAATTTTAATGGTTACTACTTTAATTGTAATAAATTTGGAAATCAAGCACATGAATGTAAGGCAAAGGCAAGAAAAACACCTAGACTCAATGGTAATTGCTATAACTATCACAAATATGGTCATAGAGGACAAGATTGCAGATCTAAAGGTAAACAGCAGTGGACATCAAAGGTACAAGATAAATCACCAAGAAAAGGAAAAACTTACAATTGGGATTACAATACATGGCATAGTCTTCATTACTATGGTGAGTATGGACATGTTCTAGAAAACTACATAAGGACACATTTCAGAGGTAAATCTAAGGTTTGGATGAATAGAAGCCTAGTTTGTCATAGTTGTCTGAAAATTGGACATACAAGGAAAGATTGCAAGACTAGAGTACTTGCTCCTACTTTTGAGAAAATTAGAGCACAGATGAACAAGACATGGGTTAAACAGTCTGAACCATGCAGAAGTGAAGCTAATGAAGCCGAGGCCACCCAATCCAATGGATCAGGTGATCACATCATCTCCAACTAAGAAAAAGAGGTATGTAAGGAACTATATCTAAAATTCTTATTTTACATTAGTTCCTAACATGAAATGTACAAAAGTCCATATTTGCATATGTTAAGATGCACCAGGACATATTTTTGAAGACAAATGCAAAGATGATAAAATTGCACTAATAGGTGCTGAGTACCAATCACGGACACTAAGGCCAAATTCTTTAGTGAGTGCTGAGTTTTGTTGGCCGAGTAAAATTTTGTGAAGGCAAAATTTAGTAAGCCAAGTGGGATGCAAGTTGTGTTAAAGCTGAGGATAGCTGGCCTACACTAACTCAACAGGAAGAACATTCATTTCTTACCTACCTTGACCTTTCAAAGTCTATAAAGGATGAATAGTTGACATTTCATTTTTACCTTGCGATTTTTACTGTTTACGGAGCGATTGAAGTAATTTGTAGAATTGATCTTAACAGAGCTAACATCAAAGATTTCATCAGCGTGTCATAGGAAATCCTAAGGTGAATAATGTGAAGATCTACTTGTTGAGGTACTCTATTTCTCATCTCTTGAACCCTAATTTCAAAATTATGGCTGCAAGTTCTTCCACACCATCTAAGAGTATGGAGGAAGAACAAAAGAAAATTTAGTTAATATGGAGTGATGAATGTGAACCTCTCAACTTTTAAGCTGTTCCTGAAAGTGCAATTTAGAGTGATTTAATGGGAGCCCTCTCACCTATTCCACCCAAGGTACTCATGATTCATGATATTTGATCATGTTATATGGTTAAGATTGGTGAAGTAGGTGATAGTGAAATAAGGAAATCCTACTGCAAATTGTCTGATAATGGAGTTCTAAAGGAAAAATTCAAACATTTAGCCAACAAAGGGTTAACTCATGCCCTATATTTTCCACAAGGTTTCAAAGATGAATGGATTAAGGTTATCCTTAG
The DNA here is from genome assembly GCA_018584345.1 of Thuja plicata. NCBI lineage: Eukaryota > Viridiplantae > Streptophyta > Pinopsida > Cupressales > Cupressaceae > Thuja > Thuja plicata. Next base: position 945,888 of record MU224313.1, on the reverse strand, counting down.
TCGAGTTCATGACATGTGTATATGGTTGGATAATGGACCAGTCAAGATCACCAAAAGCATGATTAATCGAGTGACTGGATATCCTGTAGTGAACGGGAAATGGACCATAAGGGATAACAGTAAAGAAGAAATTACATTGAACACTAGAGCCATATGGAACAATAGAGGTATGACTATCTCTACAATTATAGACCTAGAACTTGATTTTGGAGTAAGAGAAATAACACATAAGTTCTATCAGTTGAGCAGATTGGATAGTGTTCCTTGTACAGTCGTTGATCAGGCATGGAAAATTGTCAAGAAGAATCATACATAAGATCTTGTCGAGCTACAATAGACACAATTAGCTGAGAACCTAGCATCAATCAGAAAAGCTAAGAGCTCATCATGTAATTTTGGTTCTTTACTAGTCTGTATATTTTTCTACATTCAAGATAAATTTCCTACACTGGGAAATATTGTTTGGAAAAAGGATAGACCCATAACAGTTTAGATAAGTGAATGTATGGAGAAACTAGGAAGTAATTTCAATAGCATTATGGGGATCTATTTTGTAGAATTCAAGAAGAGAATCAGATTAAGGACTAGAATTCCTAAGTAACTAGTGGAGAATCACTATGAAGAAATTTGTTTTCTAGTTGATACAGATAATACTTATATCCAAGCAGTGACTCCTAGGATAACATGCTTAGAACCATTTACATATGAAATCAACATTGATGAAGCATCTGCTACCATCATTGCACTCCTAGCTAAGGAAATTAATACTACAGTAGAGAGATTTGGAAATTTTAATGAAGCTAAGGCTAAAATTTCTAGAAGCTTGAATGAGGGAACTATGGAGAGGAAAAGAAAGAAGATTGTGAAAAACCTAAAGAAAATGGTTGGATTAGGTAGTGATGAAGAACCTAAGGATGCACCTTTAGGCCTGAACACTGGACAAGGTGAGGATATTTCTATAGAGGAGGAATTAAGTGCATCAGAAGAGGTTCCTAAGAAAGCTAAGGGAAAGAAACCATCACTTGTCATAGTAACCAAGCCGAGTAAAGCCAAACCCAAGGTCACACCTCCTACAGCTAATCATCCAAGGACTAGAGCATCTACTATTAATTATCCTATAGAAGTAAAAACTAATGTATATGGTAAGAGGAAAGTTTTAGAAAGTAGTTCTGGAAAGGAAGCAAAGGTTGCTCCTAAGGCTGAACTGAGTAAGACAACAAAGAGACCAAGAAGGAGATTAAATTTGGGGATAGATAGTGATGAGGAAAAGATAGAAACTGATGAACCCAAAAACATACCTACAACACAATTCAAGATACCAACAAGTATTGATGAGGTATGTGACACTTTGAGGAATTCAGCAGGGTTAGCAACTTTTAAGTTCATTAAGTATGAAAAGTTGAAAACTGCTGATAGGCACAAAGTACAAGAAGCACTCTTGGATATGATGAGTAATTTGAAATTAACTCCTACAGAGATAGGAAATCATGTGCCAGATGAACTTTATTATTTTCTGTCAAGCAAATGGGAATTTGCACTTGCCACAAAAAGACAGATCAGGGAAGGAACTCTAGCCTAGGTAATACCTGAGCTCACCTCAAAACAAAGAGCCAAATTCATTGAGGATTAAAAGAGTGGGTTTGTTCCTAAACTGAGAGGCTATGCTGTTCTAAAAAATGACATTGAAGGTGTAGTACAACAAAGCATAAGGATCTGGAAGGAAATCTTTGGACTGACCATTCCAAAAGATAACAAATCTGGTGAAGGGACATCTGAGCAAAAGACAAAAGAAGTTTAAGTAAAGACTACCCCTGAACCACAGATAACTTAAGGTCAAATTGCCACTAAAAAAGACAAGACCAAAGACACATTAGACACAACAATTTTTGTTTATCTGACTACAGACAGTCCTATGGATTTTATAGTTGATGATCTAAGCAATTTGAATGCCGAGGAACAAGAGATGCCGACTGGTAAAGACACTGATTCGCCTATTAAGGCAACTGATACTGAAGAAGGGAAGACCACAACATCTGATGAGATAAATGAAGTTGTCAATGATAAAAAAAGTGAAGAGAACTAGCAAACAAATGAACAAGAGGTAACTTCACAGAATCCACCTATTTTAGAGGTTGTGAAAACAATTTTAGATAGTGCAGTAGTGATAACAGATATTGCTGATAATCCTAAAGAAGAAGAGGCAATGCAAGTGTAGGTTAATCTACCACACTCTGCATCATCCACTCCTACAGGTCCTAAAACTGGTGGTATGCCCAATCCACAAACAATATTGACAGAATTAAAAGAGGCATTGGATATTGAAATTGTCAAAGGAAAAGATATTATGCTGCTGAGAATAAGTTCTCCAGAGTTGAAGAAGAAGAAAATATTGAAGAAGAAGTCTCAGATTCTAGATGTAACATTAGATGAAGTCATTATGATTCATCAATGAGATCCCAATGAGTTATCTTTTGAACAAATAGGGACTCTTCAAGAATTACTTAAGAGGACGAAGAGATAGGAAGAGATGAAGATAGAAAAAAAGAAAAATCAGGTGTTGCATGACATCAAAGACATATTTGCAAAGGCTTTTGACTTAGAGGATGAAATGCCTCAAGCTCCAATCATTGATCAACTAGTCAAAATTGTACAGAAAGTAACTGATGAGGACATAGACAATAATGAAAAGATTCTACAATGGTCTAGGAGAATATTTGAGAGTAAAGTTCTAGAGAAAATCTCAGAAGAGATTACCACAAAATAGGTTGAACTTTCTATTCTTGTAAAAACTTTAGAGAAAGTTACAGCCAATGTTTATTTTTTGTATAGGAAATTATGTGATGTTGAATTTTTCACAAAGGATAATCTACAGCTTGTTGAGAAGCTACAATTAGATTTGAGATCAACTGGTACTACTTTGGGTAAAGATACTACCTCTAGTTCTTTACATCTTAATAAGTTGATAAATGCACAACGGAGAATAGCCGAGCTTATGGATGAAGATGGTCAAATAAGGGCCAAATTGATAACTATTCAAACAAGTCTTTTGCCTCACTTGGAGTTAATATAGAAGGAACTTTCAATTGCAAAGGAGTTATCAAAGAGAAATGCAAATCTATCGACTGCAGAAAGTTTAGTGAGTCTAGCTGCTGAGAAAGAAATCAAATTGGAAGTTATGAAGATTGCTAAGGAAAGCTAGGATACTACATTTGAATCCACCTTGCAGCTTCATAAACAAATTTTGGATAAGTACAACTTAACCCCACCAGCAATCAGTGACAAAAACAAGGGGGAAGATGGTAAGGAAGTTGGAAAGGATACAACATGAAACATTAGTACAGTACAGATACACTTATATATAATTTTTGAAGGCATGTAAACTTTTTGTATGAATTATTCTAAGTATATTCCTAGGGGGAGTAGTTTGTATACTTAGGCAATATTTCTCAAGAAATGAATGGAAGTAATGATAAGTGTTTTTTCCACTACTATCAAAGGGGGAGATTGTTAATCTCTAAGTTCTGTTGATGATTAGAGACCAACACTTAGTCATTCACTTAGGTAGTTTTAGCTGGCTATCACTGTGGCCGAGCTAAAACTATGCAAGGCCAAGCAACATTTTTGAGATGTTACAGTTTTCCTAGTTACATTGTCGAGCCGAGTAGGATATAGAGATGTTAAGTGCCGAGCAACAAAGAAGTCAAGTGCCAAGTAGAACAATTTTTATATACATGTCTGGAATGATACAAACTTCAAGGATAAGTGTTCTGGCTGACTTGTATAAGCTTTTTGGGCTGACTTATCTATGCATTGAATATTTTTCTATGGAGTTAGTTATGCATTTAATTGTTTTATCCTATGCATGACCTATTGTAAAATACCATCAAGGTATGGGTATTAGATCTTGATCATTGATCTAGATCTCGCTATTAGATTTGAATAGGTATATTAGATTGCTTCTAAACCCTATTTTGGAAGTGTGTAAGGAGAGAGTAGATGAATTGTCTAGTGACTGCATTTTGAAGTGAAATGCACATAGGGTTATTTTGTTAAGAAGAAAAGATCAAGAAGAATGATAACACAGTGAATAGTAGAGTAAAGTTATATCAGATTATGAGATCATAGAAGGTACTGGAAAGAGGAGACCCATCATCAGCATCAGAGTGCATAATGAAGGATCAATACTCGAGAAATTCTAATCATTGTATTAGGTGAAAATCTCTTAACAGAGTGGTTCTAGAAGACCTTTCTTTATCTCCCAACAGAGTGCTTACTTCATTGTAAGTTGAAATCCTTTAACAGGGTAGAATGTAATGATCTTAAGCTCTTAACCGGGTAGACCTTTAATAGGGTAGATTACATTTTGTAATCAACATTTGTAACCTTAACATGTACACTTTATTAGTACAGTAGTGGATAATTTTGTGGGTGTCATCCCCACCCCAGTTTTACATATTTGGGTTTCTAGGTTACCAAGTTATTGTTTTATGTGTTATTTATTTCATTATGTGGATGCTATCTGAGATTACATTAGATTCATATATGTATGAATGTGGATCAATTTGTTTTAAGTGTTTAAATTTGAAGATCTGATTCACCCCCCCCCCTCCTCAGTATCTTTCTTTCCCATTATTGTATTTCCAACACACCCTTCTCTGTCTTTTGAAGATATTTGAAGTAGAGGTATTTGGAGGATTCTCTCTTCAGAATTATTTATTCTTTCTTGATTGGTGACTGGTTTAGGCCACTAGTTCTTTGAGTATGCTACCTCTTGAATTCCTTCATTTTATTGATTTTGATAAAACTAGGGAATGCTTAGGTTGTGCTACCTTGTTATAATATTCTGATCACCATAGTGACCATTTATTTGAATGATTCATTTTTGTTTCAAATTATTCTCCTTTTTATCCTCTCTTTGCTTATTCCTTTTTTTTGGTCAGGTTGCAGATGGAGAAGGGTTCTGGGACTGGTGGGTACCCACATCAACATGTTGGTGCTAGCTCTAACTAACAACTTCCCAGGAAACTAATGTTTCCAATGTTGTATTCTAATATATCTCATGATTTAGGATGATCAATGTTGAACATCACCTTGATTATCAGTAAAAGGTATCACCATTTCTGATCCCTGAGTATAGCTTCTTACAAGATACATCTCTTTGGAAATTTTGACAAAGAAAAACCTCTACCTCTCATCGAGGACTACTTGGGATCGACCACTTGTCACAAACAACACTGACAAAATGAACTTACCCCAAAAATGACAAACAAAAAGAAGGAAAAAAGTCATTAAAAAAGGAACAATGATAGACTTACTGACCAAATAAGAAAAAGAAACAAAACTAACCACTAAAACAAAAAAGAAAGAAACTTAACATCTACCTAATCAAAACTAAAGATAAATTATATACAAAAGACTTAGAACACAAATCATATGAGTTATTGGTTAATTGATTTTCCTCTCCATGTAGTAGCAATAACACACCTTGTAGAGTTCTAAGGAATGCAAACTCATCTTTGTACTCAGAAAAATAAAATTTAGACAAGTTTTGTTCAAATTCAGTGTACAAATTATACAAAATTATAAGTTGTAGAAACTCTCCATGATCATGGTTAATCCAAAAATAAGTGTTTTCACCCTTATTATCATATTCAAATTGGAAATTATCAAAGTGTAAGGGATAATGGGAAGATACCACCTAATTTAGTGAGTTCCCAACCATGCGATTATACTCACACAACATGATTACTTCTTCTAGAGGTCTTAATTCAAGTTACACCACTCTATCCTCATTAAGCACATGCACACCATAAGAATACATGGGAATTGGTGATGTACGATACCTGTCATTACAACAAAGTTCAAAAGGAAAAGCATCAAGACTGTGATCCTTTGTATAATCATCATTAGTCCTAAATAATAAATCATCACATTTAACCTCTTTAGGACTAACAAATTCAACCATAAACATGTCCTTTGAATTGTAAGAATCATTAGCATCATCAATCGAATCATTTTATCCCTCAAGCCTTAAAGAAACATGCTCAAAATTGCCCTTACCTTCTAAAGCAATCTCCCAAGCTAGCATGAAGTCAAGATAACTTACTTCTGGATGTAGATCAAATGGATGAACTCTACATGAATTGTTTATTGTACGGTCTAGTATATGCATGGAATACCCATAAATGGACATTTATTTACTGAAACATGATATAATATCAATCACTTTATCAACCTCATATGATGATAGAGACAAAGAGTCATCTTGTTTGTCGTTTGGTAAGTCCTGAGAATAATCTACCCCATGACATAATTTTTTATCTCCATCAAAATATTGTAAATCATCATCAACCAAATGCATTAGATCAGTAACAATAGAGTTATGAAAATACACCATCGTTCCACATTGTTGGCCATGTGTGAGTGTTGCAGAACCTAGGACAACCCTTTGATCATCCTTTTGAACTCTTGTATCTCTTTCATTTGATTTTCATCATGATCAGAATTCAAACAATAAAGGGAATCATCACTCATGATTTCATGAGAATAGACTTTTTCTTTTTTATTTATCATGAAAATGTCTATGAATGTGTGTATAATTTCATTTTTTGCATCCTTTTGAATTGTCTCACCATTATTCTTTTGTATGATGACAAATTTAACCTCCTCATCAGGAAAGTAAATATCTTTGAAAGTACCATGGGTTTTGTTAGCACTGTCAAAAATTTCCATAGTTCCAAGGTTTTAACGTGTTTGAACCTAGTTATTAATCCCTAAACTGTCATTATTTTTAAACCCTAAGTCTTCCATGTGTGTGTTATAAATTTGAGTTACTTTTTGGGAGCCACTTAAGTTCCTTACCCATGGGTTTTAATACGTTGGGTGGGGCCATCTCTTTAATATTTCCTAAGTCCTAGCAGGGACTACAATAATATTTCCTAATTCTAAAGTTCCTGACATGCCTTATGTTCTGTAGATTATAGGCAGGTTCCTTTTGATCCGATGATAGGCATTATGCCTTGATTGCGAGATGAAAACAATTTATGATTGAAGACATTACACCTAGGTGACACCTGTCCTTTCTTCAAATCATGGGGCTTAAAGTCAGTTCAAATTAAGATTCATCTAACGGTTGTTGTCATACCTTAATCAAAAGATGATTGTAGGATATCCGTTCAAGGCATTGCGTCATTGTGCCACGCATACTTGGCGGCCTAGTCTATAGTGGAAGGTGATATCAGAAACCATAAAATTAGATTTCAATGAATGGTGTGTGTAATGCCTTGAAGGAGAGATGATTAGATGTTAGTCATTAAGGCATCACACATTTGCACCACATGTACAAAGTGGGTCCTACCTAGAGCTGAAGGTAAATTAAAGATAGATCATTTTTTTTAAATCTAACAGTGATTGTATTGCCTCAAATTAAAACTGATCAAGTTTTTGTCTTCAAGGCATCATGCTTTACTAACATGTGGAAAGCGGTTAGGGTTTTCATAGGACATGAAGCACCATCAGATCTGATTCAATCATGTGGTTGGCACTTTCTCGTGAATAAAACTTTCATGATGGATAATCTTTGTGGCATTGTGACCAATCAATGCGTGTCTAATGAAATTGTGGGACCTATAGTTTCAAAGCCAAAGGGTGAGGTTAACATGTATTTTAGTTAGATTTCATCAGAAAATTGACACTTTCCCTTAAACAAAGATGCATGATGAATATTCTTCAAGTCATCGTGCCTTGTTGACGCATGTCCAAATATGATCTTGGCTCATAGGTATCTTAACGAAGGATTGACAGTGATGTTTTAAAGACATATTATGGTTTAATCTTGACCACCAATGGTGTTTTCCAAACCATTTGTGACTATTGAAGAAGATATTTGAATTTAAAATTGTTTTCCTTAGCATTTCGAAGAGATAGACTATCTTTTACTATAGGAGAATAAATTTGTAAATTTGATCTTCTAGGTCATTTTCATGCGGCTGTGGGATGCTGCTAGGATGAGATCTGATTGCTTTGAATATATTTAGAGTGTATTTATGATGATAAATGATGTTTTAGGGTTTCTATTCAAACTTTGTAAACCTTATCTAACCCTTATTTAGTGCCCTGCCTCTTCTGCATTAATGGTGGATCTACTCCCGAGCCTAGTGGTTGTGCAGATCAGATCAAATCCATTTAATGATCTTTTGAAGAAAGATCAATTGATGCTTGCAACATAGAATGGTCTAATTTCTTGCATTAAATTGTTATAAGAATGTCTTATTCCTACTACAGGACTTTTCTTCTCCACATTCCAATATGTTTGGCGGCTACAAATAAGATTGCACAGGAAGGAATGAAGAGAAAGTTACTACTTGATGAAGATAGAGAAGGTGGTGGTTGTAATAAGTTATTTTTTTTTCTTGTAGTAATCTAGGTTTTGGTTCTTGACCTAAGCCTAAATTATCTTAAGCTTGTTGCAATCCTTTTTCTATAAAAGGATTTCCAAGGTCATTTAGTAAGTTCTGGAAACTTGGGGGAAGTACAAAAAGCATTAAGTTGCATACTTATTCTAGTGAGAGTATAGCATATTTTTTAGACTATAACTAGATAGAATAGAAGTGTCATGTTCTTTTTCATTTATTGAAGTGGTATATGTTTTTAAATAGATTGATTCAAGAATATGATTCTTCATACGTAATACAATATACTAGATTCAAGTCTCTCCTTGGTGCCTATCTCTTGAGTTGTATATTTTCTGGTTCTTTGCATAGGTTTTGTCTATGTATATGTCATTAGTCCTTAGTTTTGATCTAAGATCAAATCAAATACTGTTTTGGATATGACATAGGTTCATTTCATTTATCTACATAAGGATCCTATAAGAAGTGTTGGGAATGGGTTATCTGTATTTATTGCTTTAAATCTTTGATAGTAGTTAGTTCCTTGTATTTTGTATCTGTAGTAGACTCTATTGCCCCATGGATAAAGCACTGATCATAAACTAGTACATTCTACACTGATACATGTCTCGTTGGGTTTGGATATATATTCTCCCCTTTTTAACCGTCAAAACCATCTCAGTTTCCTTTTGATTTTTGTGGTTGTTGGTTGTTTTTCTTCATGGTGATTGAGATTCAATGAATGATTGGTTATCATTTAGTACTTTCTTACCATTATCTGTTGTTAAAATCCAGAGTTGTAAAGAGTTGTGAAGAGTTGAATATCTATCTAGATTAGGTGTACCTACCTTGGTTTTGCAGAGCCAGAAGTGTAGAGGGAAGTCTTATCCCTATATTTGGTCTAGTTAACTCGAAGATATTCCCATATTTGGAGCTAACAACTCTTAAAATCAATCTTAAGGTATATTGGTAGATTTCAAAGCATAAATGTTTTTAAACACCAACAAAATGATGACTATACTAGGGATAGTCATGTGCTAGAAGCTATAGATTCATGTGTTACAAAGAAGTATTCATCTTACTTATAAAGTGAGTCAGATTTTGTTTGTCTGTCATTAAATAATGTCCAAAGTAGTCCAAAGTTCCTAAAATATACACATAATATCTCACAAGTGGTGAGTGGTGACTTTGAGCTCTCTGATAGTAATGATGAAGCAGATGTTTGGACTCTTATGACTAAAGCATAGTCAGAAGATGAATATATATGAGAGCCTATTAGGGGTGTGTTGTGAGTTTTTTGGTCTTGAAGAAGGTAAGAGTTGGGAAAGATTTCTCAACTGATTCAAACTTTTTCTCTGTAAAGAAGTGGCAACTCTACCAAATTTTTTGAAGGTGACTTCAAATCAATGTTTTTGCAGCAACTTCATCACATCCAGGTATTTTGTTTTCATTGGATAATATTTTGTTCCATGAAAATTATTTCTTAAAATCTTCCCTATTAAGTGGTCAGCACTAATTGAGAGGGAAGAAAGATGAAATTTGTAACTATCTTTCCTACTAAGATGTCACAACAATATAAAAATAAGTTGTATGGGGCTATAAATTTCAATGACATCCCAAGTTACTGGTGCAAGAGCACCCATGGGTTGGTAAAATCAACCCTATGCATTTTTTTGAAGCCATCTGAGGCATTTTTTATATTCCATAAGGTCATGTTGACCATAGTGTGTGAGTACAATAGGGATTACGGTCTAGTTAAGTCTTAAGTCCTTAGAAAGTTGTAATTAGGGGCTAAAATGTTGTAAAGCCTCCTGATTGGTTAGAAGAGATGATGATGTCATAATGATGTCATTAGGGCTTGGAGATTTTTTGAGTCATGTTTGTGTATGTGATAAAAACCTACCTGCAAGGAACAACACTAGAACATGCAAACATTAGGATTAGTCATTAAAATAATAAGATTCAAAGAAGGGTTAGCATATTAAAATGAGATCCCAAAAGCAAGTGTTTAAACCACAACCTCCGATGAGCTTGAACAAGGGCACCCAATGCCTTGTTGATGTGCTCTTAGAGATAAATGTGGGTGTGCTCTCCCAACACAATACTAAATCCCACCATTTGATTGAAAATGCAAGCTAAAACAATGAAAGGCTCAAGAACAAGCATGAAGAGGCTTGTCTCAAGCTATCCATTTGAATGCAATGAGAATGGAGATCAATGCTAAGATGAAGATTCAAACTACA